>NDGM011058991.1:0-31401 GCA_002564305.1 Octomys mimax
ATCCCAGCAAAGAATTGTTGTGAGTTTGAGAATAGCCTAGGCTATGAAGTGAGCCCAAAGCCACCTTGCACTTCATAGTGAGGCCTTGTCTCAAAAGGACAAAAATAAATTAGTAAAAGAAGAAGAAGAAAACACACCTTGTATTTTCAAGCTTTGGGATTAAGGGTAAAGGAGATAAAAAAAAAATAGGTAAAAGGTGGGGCTGGGGAGATAGCTTGGCAGTCTAAGCACCTGCCTGGCAAGCACAAGGACCTGGGTTTGATCCCAGGTACCACATGCCATGCGGGACACCAAAACCAGTACTGAGGAGGCTGAGAAAGGAAGATTGCTACAAGTCTGAGGTGTGTAGCAAGACCTTGTACCAAATAAATAAATAAATAAATAAATAATACATAAAAATAGGAAAAAAATGTTTATGATGAAAATAATAACATTAACAAACATTATGTGCTACATATTCTACAGAGGGCTTTATAAATATTTGCATGAAAATCACAGAACAATGTACTAATTTATAGAGATGTATAAAGAGATGCTTAAAGCTAGGTTATTTGGTTATATAGAAAATAAGTGCTGACACTGAAACCGAAATTCACTGTGATAAGAGATGAGAATAGATTATATGAATCTAGAAAGTCACTGCCATTAAAAAGGGCAGCAGTAGAAAAGGGGCAGATCATGTTCAATTAAATGCATAGGTGAAGATCAGATCATATACTTTCACACAAAATGGTTCAGGGTGATATTAAAATATAAGACATTACAAGACATTGAAAATAATTCACCCAGAGAAATTATGCTGTTGACATATGAATGCTAGGGTTAATGGTAGGACAGCTATGCAATATTCCAAGATGAACATATAATGCTGTCAAATCTTCTTCAGCATAAGAAAAAAATTGAACTATCTGAGGATCTGATAGAAGGACAGAGTAGCCAGGGTGCCAAGAAATAGTCTAATCAATAGATAACCTGGTGTGCATGAAAACCCTGGAGATAAATAGCCAAACCTGAATTTTTTGTCAGCTTACTGGACTGGTATGTATTCTTTATTTTTATCCTTGGAGTAAAAAGAAACAGTTTTGAGCATAAAAATAACTTAATCAAACTGCAATGCTAGTCAGAAGCAAAACTAAATCACATTACCACGATATTACACGTGAACAAATTATTTTGCAGTTTAAATGCAAACTAAGTGTTCATTGAATAGACTAATGGAAGGATGGTTGTGGTGTTAGAAGTAGAGGTAAAGAAATAGACTGAGTCAAGAGAGTTTTAGGAATTAAAATTGATAGCACTTAGTGATGACGTCAGGTGTTAGATTGAATTCAGAAGAATGAGCTCACATTGTATAGGGGCAAAATCAGGATTGTGTAGTTAGCTCAGCATCAACTGCAGGTAACAGTGAGGCTATGAAGTGTGGTAAGAATCCAGATGGAGGAACAAGGAACATAAATAGCGCTGGTAGAGAGAGAGGTATGGGTGTGATCAAAATGAAGGAGGTAGGCTCACGTTAGGTGGCTTGGGGAGCAAAGATTAGAAGGAGTGGTTCATTGAGTGCAAAGAGTGAGAGATAAGACAATAGGAACAGAGGCTAGGAATAAATTCAGGAAGGTATCAGAAAGTAAGCTAAGGTATTTATATATAGTTCAGGGGCCACGGAGAGCTATTGAAAGTTTCAGGGAGAAATAGATTGACCAGGTGACCATGTCATTAATATTCCTCAGTGTGGCAGCTGATAAAGAGGAATTGAAGACCACAATGAATAGATGAGATCAGAGGGAGGAGGACCAGCAAGGAGACCAATGCCACCTGTTTACAGAAATAAAGTAAGGGAGTTAGCGATGCTGAGAGGTGCAGATGGCTCAACCTCCTCTGTGGGAATGCTGAGGACTGTGGGACTCTTAGTGAGCAGACCAAGACACCCAAGAACCTAGGAATGGAATAAAGATGTGGCTCTGAACTTTACCCTAGAGAAGTGGGCTCTTCTGGATTCTTCCCAAAAGCAACTCTACCAAGATGTAATGCGGGAAACCCTCAGGAACTGGACTGCCATAGGACAGAAATGTGAATATATCCAAATTTTGAAGATGTGTACAAAACTCCAGGGAGCACCCTAGAAGTCAATTGTAGACAAAGTCTGTCAATATAATGAAGGTAGCCAATGTATAGAATCCTTCAACCAGCTACCAGAACATTCTGTAAAGAAGAAAACGTTCCCTCAAGTGTCACTATATAAAAGCTAAGTTTTGAGTGGTGGTCTCATTAGTCAGCCATTCCTAAAATTCCCTCTCAGAGCTCACACTATATGCAAGACTTATGAGAATCAGGAATATGAAAGGAAGGCTTGTGAACCCAGGGAAAATGGGAAAGTTTTTAATTGTCCCCTAGGTTTCAGAACGCTGAAAGATCACAAATTGGAGCAAAGCCTTACAACACTAAGCAACATAGGAATGACCTTACTTATTCATGATCTCTTCAAAGGCATGAAAGAATTTGCTCTGGGAAGAAATCTCATGTTTGGAAGCAGTGTTGGAAAACTCACACATATCCCAGTACCCTTCAAACACATGAAATAATTCACACAGGAGAGAAACTACACCTGTGTGAGCACTGTGGGAAAGCTGTTGGTCATTTCAGTTCCATTCAAACACATTAAAGAAAGTCTGGCCAAATAGCTCAGCAGATTAAAGCACCTGAAAGCAGGCACAGGGGCCAAGAGTTCAATCTCTAGGACTACCATGCTGGCCCCAACCCTAGGGCACACTAAGACTGCAATTGAGACTGGGAGTGGTGGCGCATGCCTGTAATCCCAGCTCTTGGGAGGCTGCAACCAGGTGGATTATTATGAGTCCAATCTAGCAGTAAGACTCTGAACATCCTGTAGACCCTTCCCTAAAAAAATAAAATAAAATAAAACACATGAAGGAATTCACACTGGAGAGAAACCCTATGTGTGCAAGCAATATAGGAAAGTGTTCACTTTTCACAGTTCCTTTCAATACCATGAAAAGGTATTGGAGTAGAATGAGAAAAGAACATACACTTTACCATTGTGGGAAAGCTTTTATTTGTTCTGATAGCTTGTTCAAAACATGAAAGCATACACACTGGAAAGAAGCCTCATGCATGCACAGAATGTCACAAAGGTTGTGTTAGTTATAGTAATTGCAAAAAAAAACAGTGAAAATTCATGATGCAGATAGTCAATGTTTATGTAAGAATGTGGGAAAATCTTCTCTCTTTCAGGTTCTCTCAGATACCAAGAAATGGTTCACAGTGGAGAGAAAAATAATGTATGCGATCAGTGTGGTAAAGCCTACCTTTATCCTTGTTCCCTTTGATACCATCAAATGGTTCACGGTGGGGGGGGACCTCCCTATTTAAGTAGTATGGAAAAGTGTTATCTGTGACTGAGTTTCAAAGATATAGGGACTCACACTAGAGAAAGATAATATGAATATGAGCAATGTGGGAAAGCCTTTCTTTCACAAAATAATTTTTGAAGACATAAAGAACTTCACAGTAGAAGAAAATATTACTATAAGCAATGTGGGAAAGCCTTCCTTTGGTGAAGTAGTTTTCAAAGACATAAACACTTCACAGTGGAGTGCAATTATATGAATGTAAGAAATGTAGGAAAGCTTTCCTTTAGGAAAGTTCTTGAAGATAAAAAGTTAACAGTGGAGAGAAAACACATAAGTGTAAGCAATGTGAGAAAGCTTTCTCTAGTCCTACTCACTTGAGAAACTATGAAAAAAATCACAATAGAAATTAAGCCTCTATATGAGCAATTTTGGTAAACCTCTAGATTACTCACTTATCTCAGTACATGTAAAAGCATAGCAGGAAGAAGCCATTAGTGTCTTACCAATATGGGAAAGGCTAGTTGTCACACTTCCTTTCACAACTGTGAAACTCTTACAGGTGAGAGTAATCTTGAATATGGAATGTGGAAGCCTTCCCTTTATGAAGACCTTTCTAGCATTCATGAAATCATATAGGAGAGGATTTATTTTATAGGGAAGCATGTGAGCATACCTCTAGACATCTTGCTTGAGTCACAGATATAACACAGTATGGAAAGAAACCTTGACTAGAAGAAATGTGCAAAAGACTTCTTTTGGCACATGTGTTTATGCACACTGGATGAGAACTCCAAGGTTGTCCAAAAAACAAAAAGGTCATCAGTTGTGACACACTGAGTTAAGCTCCTGTGAAAATTCTTGATGAATGGAGTCCTATAAAAGTACAACTGTACTTCACTTTATGAATTTAATTTATGATTTTGGGGAACATGGCTGTGTTTTTGTTTCTGTGGGGAAGGTGGCCTTGGTCATATTTGTTAGTGGATGCAAAGTTTTCAAATGGAAGCAAAATTTTCCCAAATGCATTTTTAAAAAACTGGGTTCCTGACAAAATGAATTATTTATGAACTGGGTATTACTCTACTATGAAGAGTTTTATTCAGTGAAATATATGTGCCATAGACCAGAATGCACACAATCTCAATGAAATTTGCTGCACATCTTCTATACATATATAGGCACATATGTGTGTATGTATGGGTGTGTGTATTAACACATATCTACATCACATACACATCATGTAGGTGTCATGGCCCATTCTTCTAGGGCCATGGATGGTTCTAGGCCATTAGCTGAGTTATGTGGTGCCTGTGTGCAACTCTGCTAGGATAGCAGAGACAGGAGATCAGTTGATGCCAGGAATTGGGTAGAAGGTCCTAACTAAAGAACAGCAAAATAAAATAAGCCCATTGAAGTAATAAAATTCTGTAGGCTTTGTTGAAGAACTACTAAATAATTTTAGTCTTTCTAATTCACATCAGGGATTATGCTCTGCCTCTTGTTATTTTGAATCATTTTGTTCATGAGTCGGCTGAAAGATTTAAAATACTGGCTTAAAATGTGATTTTCCTGCACTGTGTTTACTAGGGCATTGAAAATAAAGTGATGCTAATTTGTCATAAAAAGAAGAAAAATTAAAAAAGAAAGGATTTGAAATAGGACAATGAATGTGGGGCAGAAATGTCAGATCCAAAATCTGAAGTATCAACAATGTGCCACCTTGCTAGATATTACAAAGCTTATAAAAGTAAATAGTGATTAATTTTTCCCTGTGCCTCAAGGGATTTATGCGGTGGGGGAATAAGATTTGGCTTCATGTTTATAAACTCAAAGAATAATATAAATTAAGAAAACAGCTACAGAATTTCAAGTGACAGAGGGCTAGTGCTCTCTGAAGGTATCCAGTGAGACTTTATAGAGCATATGGAAGAATTTAGCTTCTGGTTTTAGTTCAGGCAACAGAGAAGAAGGAAAGCATTTCCAGAGGTAATAAACTCAAATTCTGGTGTCTCCAGAAGAATCCATCTTTAATTTGCCCAAGATTTTGTGGTAACATGTCTGAGTCCTTGAGATTATTTTTGTCTATCTTTGTTTTCTGTCTTCACACAGACTGTCATCTGTGAATGGCTCTAAGGAGACCTGTGGCCCTTCTCAGAGCAGTTAATTAAAACGGTAATGAGATTAGGTTGAGCTACAAACCCAAAGGGGCCCAGGCAGACACTTTGCCCTCTCTGCAGCCTGTGATATCTCTCGGTGTCCGTTTCACCATTACATTCCTTGACAGTTTTCAATCCTGCTGACTGTTCTCTCATTCAAGTCAATTTACAGTGAATCTCATAGGCAGGCTCTCATAAAACTCTATCATACGATTTTCTGAGATGCCAACATGGGACACGCAATGCATTTCTTTCATGTATTATAGTTATAATTCTATCAGAAAGCCAGTGAAGGCTTTTTAACATTTTTGTTCTCATAACCCTAAGTAATACATTCATTTGTATTCATAGTTTTGGGTCAAAGAAGGGAGCTAGAGGTTTCTTGGAAATGATTCTTCAGCTGATTTTACAGAATGAGCAGCTCTTAATTAGTGATGAACTTCAAACAGTGTTCTTCAAACTGATGCACACAAGACAGTCCACTGTAAAACAATAAAATACATCTATATTATTTTTATCTAATTTTACTTATTTAAATGTTGTTTAAGCCTACAATGTTTAGAATATATTTGTAGACTAATATCTACATATAACTTATGAACAATAAATATGCATGTATTTGGATACATTCCGAAACATTTTCCTGATGTAAATTGACATCAAAAGAGTTTAAAAACAAATAGATAAACTAGGATGAAGATAATTATCATTTTTAAGTAGTTACAAACAGGTACTTACTATGTTTTCAGCTACAAAACTGATGTAAAGATTTAACACAATCCCAATCAAAATAGCAATAGTATTCCTGACTGAACTAGAAGAAACAACCCCAATATTTATATGGAACTAGTTCCTAGTTCACCCAGAATAACCAAAACTATCATGGGTAACAGAAGCATAGTATAAGACACAATCTCAGGTATCAATTTATGTTACAAAGCTACAATGATAAAAAAAAAACACAGTACACACACACACACACACACACACACACATGCACACACCCATACACGCGTGCGCGCACACACACACACACACACACAGATATGTGGATCAACAAAATGAAGTAGAGGATGCAGAAAGTATTCCATCCACATTGAGCTGTCTGACCTTCACCAGGGCTAAAAACACACTGGAGGAAAAGGAAGACTTCAAAAATGATGCTGGGAAAACTAGCCATTCACATGTACTTGGCTGAATCTAGACCAGTATCTTTGACCACATACTAAGCTAAAATCAAAACGGAACCAAGATTTAAATATTAAAACAAAAATCACTTAATCTGCCGGAAGATAAGAGAGGTAAAATTCTTGAATATGTATACATCGTGAACGGCTTTCTTAAAATCCTACCATATGAGAAATAACATTAACTATCAATTAATCGGACCATATCAAAATAAAAGTTTCACACACTGAAGAAAACAAGCTGCAAAGAGACAATCTGAAGAATGGGGAGAAAAAGGTTTCCAATTATTCTTTAAATATGTAAAATATACAAAAAACTAAAAACAAATCCTCAGACCTCTCCACAAAAAAATAAATAAATAAAAAATCAAAAAATGGATAACTAAACTTAAGAAGTGCCAGTGACCTCTATATGAAGAAATGTTGAAGATGACTAGCCATTAGATAAATGCAAATTAAAATGATAGTGAGATCCACGTTACTCTAAAAGAAGGACTATTATCAAGAAATCAAATGATAACAATACCAGCAAGGCTGTGTGGGAAAAGGGACCCTACTACACTGGTGTTGCGAGTATAGCCTGTGCAACACTTTGAAAATCAGTATGCGGATTATTTAAGTAGCTAAAAATAGAAATTCCACTTGAACTAGCTCACTCCCTTTTAGATAACTCCCTAAAAGAGTTAAAGACTTTATATTACAGTGATATGGACATATTCAAATTTAGAGCAGCATCATTCACAGTACTACATATTTTTTAAGGACAGAAGGTTTATTACAGCTCGCAGGTTAGAAGTTTCAGTCCCTACTGTGCTGACTACATTGAATGCATCTTGAAATGGCCTGCATATCCATCCTATGTTGGTAAAAAAAAAAGTGATGTGCACACACCATGGAGTACTATAAAGAAGGACACACTTGTGTCATGGTTAGAAAATGGACGTGCCTTGCGAGCATACTATTCAATGAACATGGTTTCTTCTACGTGAGAATCTCAAAACAGATATAAAGAGCAAAATAAGGGCCAGCCAAATAGTTCAGTGGATTAAAGCACCTGCTTAGGCAAATGCAGGGGCTGTGAGTTTGATCTCCAGACCTGCCATGCTGGCCCCACCTCCAGGGCAAGCTGAGACAGTGATTGAGACTGGGCATGGTGGTGCACACCTGTAATCCCAGCATTTGGAAAGCTGTAAACAGGAGGATCACTACCAGTCCAATTTACCAGTGAGACCCTGTACACCTTGTCCTAAATACAAAGAGAGAGAGAGAGAGAGAGAGAGAGAGAGAGAGAGAGAGAGAGAGAGAGAAAGCAAAATAAAAGACAAGTAACAGAAAAACAGATCTTTTGCAAAGGGACCAAGCAGCACATATAATGGAAGAGAAAGGTTGGGAAGTGGAGGAAAATGAGTAGAGATATGCTATGTCCAGGGACCAAGTCCCAGGGACCAAGCCCCACAAGAAACACAGTCATTATATATAGCAAACATGAACTGATAATAAAAACCAAAACAAACAAAAATAAAATAGAAAAGCACTTAATTATCTCTGAAAGTTCCCATTTCTAGATGCCATTATTTGGGGTTAGGATATTAATAAAATTTGAGGGAACAAGTGACACAATTTAGTCCATTTTAGGGCTGGCCAAATAGCTCACTGGATTAAAGCACCTTCAAGCAGGCATAGGGGCCATGGGTTTGATCCCTGTGCCTGCCATGCTGGCCTCTCCCCTGGGACATGCTGAGATGGCAATTGAGACTGGGCATGGTGGTGTGCATCTGTAATCCCAGCTCTTGGGAGGTTCTAAACAGGTGGATCACCACGAGTCCAATCTATTAGTGAGACCTTGAATACCCTATGGACTCTTCCCTAAAAAAAATAGTCCATTTTATGAAATGTGTAATGTAATTCTGTTAAACGTATTTATAGTTAAATTTAGGGCACTATCAAGTCATGTTGCAGTCCTTGTTTTCTCTGTGAATTTCAATGTAGAGAGCTCAAGAAGGAAAATACTGAACATGACTGTATTATGGGGTCACTCTGTTCTTTCTTCCCATTATTCCAAGGTTTTTTTTTATTCATCATTTTCTTTTTGTTTAGATAATTTTACTTAGCCTTTCGTTTACATTAAGTATGCTTGGAACACATTCTATGATTTTTATTTTATTTGTTTTTATTTTCCTTTTCTCAGGAAAAGGAATTGTTACTCAACACAAAAATTTAGCTTGACAGTTCCTTTCATTCAGCACTTGGAAAAAAAGAATGCCAATTCCTTCCAGCCTCTGGCTTCTAGTAAGAAGCTCACAGTTATTCGGTGGTCTCCCCCCAGAGCTAGTGGGCAGCCTTTCCCTGCTCTCGTGGTTTCTCCTTTGTAGTTTTCTGAAGTTTGATAATAGAGTACCTTAGTGTAGATTTCCTTGCTTTTCCCCCGTTCAAGATTCACTCAGTTCCTTGGATGTATATGTTTATTTCTTTGCCAAATGTGAGGCGTTTTGAGTATTGTCAGTTATGTTGTCTTTTTCTTCTCTCTCAGGGATTTTAATGATATAGATTTAGGCCTTTTCTTGTAGATCCATCAGTCACTGAATCTCTGTTCCTTATTTTTTGGAGTCTGCTTCCCCTCTGTGGTTTGCACGGTAATATTTCGATTGTTTTAGCATCAGAATCATGGATTCTTTTCTCTGTATTCTCTGTCCCCTTTGTGCTAACTGCTGACCTGACTGTAGAGCAAGGGCCGCTTCGCCCCAGCAGAGCAGCCAGCCAGTTCTCCTCCACAGAACCAGAGCCTGTTTTCAGGGTTAGGCCTTCAGTGGAGATGACAAATGTCATGTGTGTCCACCCTGAGAGACTTTATCCAGATTGTATTTCTTCCACTGCTGATGCAAGGAAGATCGAAAAGCTCTTGCTCATGTGGCTTGCTGTGCTCAAGGGACTTTCATGGAAACACAGACTAAAAATTTGAAGGCAAGTTTTGAATATGATATTTGTTATATTCCTATCTTTCTCTCTCTGTTCTTTTATTTACTATTATTCATGTTTTTTGGTGCCAGGGATTGACCTCAGGCCCTTGTTCTTGAGAGGCAGGCACAAATGCTACGACCAGTGCTACTGAGTTCCCTCCCTGCTCTTGTTATATTTTTCAAGAGATGGTAACAAACAGCTGATGCACACCTTTTTCCTCCTTTCCAGGCTTCTAGCATGTGAGACTGAACTCAGTATTTTTAAAGTCGGTAGACCTTTTGTTCTTTATTCCATACAACCTGTCACTAATTGTAGCATATCTTATGACATCTATAGTCCATCTCTTTGTGTCTTAGCCTGTTTCCTAGTTTCTGTATTACACAACTTCAAGATTGGGTCTAAAAGGGAAGCTACTCTTCCAGAGATGGTGGCTATGAATTGGATCAGGACCATGAACATCCTTTTGGATTCCATTAGAGCTGCCAGTGCTTTTGCCTAATTCCATAGAGCTAGCTTTTCAAAGTATGACACTAACGCAATCAAATCAACACTATTTGATCTGCCAACAGCCCAGCATTAATTAGACACTAATTAAAAGCATTCTTCAGTGTCTCATTTCACTGTGTGGGCATGGGCAATGTAAGTGTTATTTTGTATGTGAGATTCACAGGGTAAAAAATACACATTTAAAGATCAGTAATACATTCCCACTCCAATCTCTGATGAATAGGTGTTTTAAGAGGAAGCAATTTGGGGCCTATCAAACCACAGATTTCCTATCTGGACTGTGTCTCACTAGAGGTGGACCAAAAACTGTACAAATCTACTGAGAAATAGTACTTGTCCTAAAGGAAAAGCAATTGTATCCAACAGTGAGTAATTGAAAATATGAAATGTATAGTAAAGTAATCACACATATATTTTTCAATGAGATCAAAATCAGAAGTCACTGGTAAATGTGACACTTGAAAGACTGAGATATTTGTTGAAATTATCTACTTCAAACAAGGCCCTGCATCCTCCTAGAGTATACATTGACTCCCTCTCTAGGGAAGACAGTGGTTTCCAAATCTGGGTGTTCATTATAGGATCTAGGGTGCTTTAAATTATGATGCCTCCCTGAGCTTGACTCAGCCCCAAGGAAACAATTCGCATCACAATGGAAGGACAGAGGACACCAAGCATTTAATTCTCATCTTGGGTTTTATTTGTTCTAATATTAAGCCAGCATTTATAGTCACTGATTTGGGAGGTACCCGAGAGGCTTATCATTGTCTCTTGCACTACAGTCAGCAAAAGTTCAAAAATTGGAATAAGCTCACACAGGTTACATAGCATGTGCCTGTCAGAGCTGAGATCAGAATGATGATCTCCTGGTCTATGAAGTGTTTTTATCGCTATTATGTCTATCATCATTACATTTATAATGGGCTGGTGTCAACTTCATTGACATAAATTGTGTAAAGGCTAGAAAAAGAATATCAAGCTTAACCCAGAGAAGAAAGCATTTATTTTTTCATGTGAAAATTAATCAGAATATTTGGGCTGATCCTGACAGAATATTTATTTATTTTGCATTTTAGGGAAGGGTCTACAGGGTGTTCAGGGTCTTACTACTAGATCGGACTCGTAGTGATCTGCCTGTTTGCAGCCTCCCAAGAGCTAGGATTACAGGAATACACCATCATGCCCAGTCTCAATTGCCATCTCAGTGTGCCCCGGGGGTGGGGCCGGCACAGCAGTCCTGGGGATCAAACTCCTGGCCTCTGTGCCTGCTTGCAGGCACTTTAATCCGCTGAGCTATTTGACCAGCCCTTTTCCAACAGAGTATTTAAATACAAGATGCTTAGGTTTACAAGTGGTAGGCTTTCTCCTTATTTCTAAGTACATATCTGTTTATTTCTTGAACTGAATGAATCAGTAGGCACAGCCCACTACTAGACATTGGAGGAAAATGGAGAGGGTCACAATTCCTCAGGGTACCCAAGGGTATTTCTAGTCTGATGGTAAAGCATGCATGCCTATTAGATCTACCACGGGCTGAGGCAAGGTGGAATGTTAGAGGCCTCTGTGATATACCTTTATAGAGATGCCAGCGGAACAGCAGAAGAGAAATTATGGTTTGGGTGCAGGATCCCCAAATGCTTCCTTGAAAATGGGACTTTCATTTGGGCCTTAGAGACCATTTAGTGTTTGAATTGGGTGGAATAAGGGTACATCCCACCTAGAGAGGTGAGAGGAAAGACAATGTTGAAATGTGCGAGGATCCTTCACGGAACTGTATGTTGCAGGTTTGGTTTTCAGTCAGGATTCGTGCAAAATTCACACAGAAAAGTTTACCCTTGAAAATACTCTAAATCACCCAAAGGGTATGTAGCCGATACCATCAATACCTCACCGAATCTGGTAACTCTTTTGTACGAGTGGGAAGAAAGCAGTTTGAGCGCTCACACTAACTTGGGAGGCTTGTTTTAGTCACATTCTATAAACAGGAAGTAGGTTTCTTGAGTCCAGCGGAAGCTCATTGGTGACATTACAAGGGAGCTCACCAAGTGAGAAAAAAATGAAATATTCTGAGGAAATGGTTTTTGATCCAAGAAATGTTTGCCAGTATGCAGGGAGGCTACAAAAGGAGCCCTCTCTCCTAGGACCAGCCGGCCAGAACATCAGCTGAAGTTACCTTTGGTAAGTAGTTCCTTTTGAAATGGCACGCCAAGTAAAAGTATTTCACAGCACAAGACAAAACAGTGTCAAAAGTTTATTAGAAAAGTAGGTAGAAGAGGAAAGGGAAAAGCTAGCTCTATAGAGCAAATTTAGGCCAAAGGAGGACAGGAAAGGATAAAAACAAAAATAAAGTGTACCCTGCACCTAGAAAACCCAGCAGGCTGCTGAGGGGAGTCATCATAGCAGACCGTTTGCGGCTTCTCATCTCTTTTATGCTGCTCACGTCTTCTGAGAAATTCCACAGGAGGCATCCTGGGAGTTATCTGGAACAATCCTAGGATCTTATACTCAACGTGTCCTGTTCCTTTTCCCATCCTGCTTTGCCACCTCTATCTGAAGAGCTGTCTTCCCCCTCACTTTTCCTCATACTTCTTTTTTTCTTCTCACTCTGGCATAGTGAATTTTCCTTCCCCTTTGATTTGCTCTTGCCTCTAAGATTAGAAGTAGGACCGGGGCCATAGCTCAGTGGCATAGAGCCTGCCCAGCAAGTGTGAGGCCCTGAGTTCAAATCCCAGTACAAAAATAAAAAAAGAATAGAAGGGACTGATGCTCTGAGATAGGGATGTGGTGTCCTGATGGCTGTTTGCTGGTCTCTGAATTCAGTGCTCTTTATTTGTCTCTTCGTTTTCAGGTGTCTGCTTCTGGGTCTCATCACAAATTTGACTTAGTTTTGCTGTGATGTCATTTTAACATTAACATTTAAATGGTGGGTTAGAGGACTAAGCAAACTGTGCCAATTAAGAAAAAAAAGTGATAAATTACAGAAAAATCAACAAGCACTGAGAAATAATAATATTTGGACAATGTAGAGGAAAAAGGCATCAGAAAATGCAGAGTACAAATGCAGAGGACAAAGAGAAGTAATCAGCAAAGAGCGAAGTCAGCTTCCCAATACACCAAAAATACCCGAGGAAGCTAACGTATGAAGAACAAGTTCTATTTAGCTCAGGCTTTTGGAGGCTGGAAGTCCAAGTAGCATGGCACAGCTTGGCAATGGCCACCCCATTTGCATTGTCTTGCAGAATGGATTGCCATGGCAGGAACGAGTGGCCGCGTGTTGTATCTAAAGCCGAGGAAAGGAGACCTGATGAGATCAGGTTTGAGCCTTTTACAAAGATCATCTTGTAAAAACTGAAGGTATCACACAAGATCTACAATGAGCTCATCCAGAAACTACACGGCTCCGCTGCCCTACAGGAATCCTGGCAGGCTCCATCTCTCTAAGATTCCATTATCCCCTCAACCACTAATCGCAGTGGGCCTCTGTGAGACACAGCCAAGATCAAACAACGGCACCTGCTGGTGTCTTTTACTTTCTTTCTTTCTTTTTTTGTCACCATATTATTTATTTATTTGGTTAGTTTCATTTTTATTTTTCCGGTGTCATCTTTTCTTTTTCTACTTGCGATGTGAGCCATGTGGGAACAAGTCGGAAAACACAGCTGCACTGAAGCACTCCGGCTGACTGAGAAGACAGGAAGAATGGGCTGGAGGGGCTGGGGAGGCTAATTCCAGACCAGCTTTCCCCAAAGTGCTTGAGGTCCAAGCCTGAAAGCAGAGGGTGTTCTGGGCAGGGAGGAGCAGGACCATGCAGTGCAGACTACAGCAAGGAGGGACGAGTCACAGCGGGGATCACTGCTTTATTTAGTCATTTCTGGCCTCCCTCTGCTCTTTGATGAAGTTAATCAACCCATTGGTGGGAGAATCATGGGAGGTCACAGCAGCCCTGCCACCAAGCTCAGGGTCAATCTTCTTAGCAGGCTGCTTTCCCAGCTTCACGCCCCACTGGTCAAAACTGCTGAGGTCCCAGATGACCCCCTGCACGAAGATCCTGTGCTCGTACAGCACAACCAAGGCTCCAGACCCTTCAGCCCTCCATCACAGACCCTTCGGTGTCCTACATGGACTTGCATGGACACGGCTGCCAGTCCCTTCAGTCTCCAGTGTGTAAACACCTGCATGCTTCTTCATCCAAGTCTGTGGGCGACCACTGAAAGCCAATCTTGTAATTTTTGATACATTTATATATCTTGCATTACATCTTTTTCTGTAGTAAAACACTGATACACAAACTGATCAAAAGATAAATGATCAACAGAATAGTATTACTTGTGAATCGGGAAGGAACTGTTCAAAGAAAAGACAAACTGTGATGGGAGAAAGGGGCCAGGAAGAAAGCGAAAAAGAAAATATATATATTTACAGAAGATAGTTAAGATAACTACATATATACTTTCTCTTATTTCACTGAAAAGAAAGCTTGTGTTAATACTGTTTGGACAAGATATCATGCTTATATCTTGCATTTTGAATAACTATGAAGACAATACACACTGTATTAATTATTGTAACTCTTCTATTAACCTGTTTTTTTTTGTTTTTGTTTTTGTTTTTGTTTTTTTTCCACCAGCATCTTCGTGACCTCCTCTGTCACAAGGTGCTTGGAGTAATCCAACAGGATATGCCCATGGTTGGTGTTGAAAGTCGAGCTGAAGTGGTTGAAGTGTTCTTTGTCGGCTTCGAACACACAGCCCAGGTTGAGGTCAGAGCCGTGCCCATGATGCCAGAAGGAGCTGCAGCTGCAGCTTCTGGAACTGTGGGTTCTGGGTGAGTGTGGCTGTAGTGGGACCAGCAGGGTGCACGGACCAGGTAAACGTGAGCGAGGACATTCAGTGTGGAGGGTGGGAGGTGCAGCCTGTTTATTTTTTTAAATTAATTTTATTGAGAAAGAAATAGCAATGAGGCAGTTTCAAAACAGGTTAGTTGGACAGTCACAATAATTAATACATTGCATATTATTGTCTTCATAGTAGTTATACATAGTACAAGATGCAGACATGATATCTTGTCTAAACACTATTAATTCAAAACTTTCTTTGAACTAAGAGAAAGTAGCTGTATATCTATTCTAACTATTATATATACATATATATATATATATATATATATATATATATGTCACTACAAAATGGACTTTAATTTATATTCCTTTTTGTTTAATTTTGTCAGAGATGGATATTTCATTGCCATTCAAATATTGTAGGTGTGTGAATTCAGCAACATATTTGAATATAGTCCAGTAGTCCATAATAGAAGTGGGTTATCCATAGGACTTGCAATGTCAGAAGTTGTTGACCTGAGCCTTTTTACAGCTCAGCATATCAATATGGCTTTACTTTTTATACTTTGTGTTTATACTTTTCTGCTGGATGGATAAGACCAAGATAAAGCAAGAACTATATAACAAAAAATGTAACTTTTGTATCTGACAAGGTCAGTCAAATCCCCTCAGGATTTCCCCTAAAACCCTGTACCGCAGTTTGTAGATCTTTTGTCAGGGTCAGCCGTCTGGATGAGTCACGGCCATTGCTTGACCCATTTTCTCTCTGTGAAAGTCTGAGAGAATGTGTTCTCTCTAGATGACTCTCCTTAGGCACACTCTACATCGTCAGTCACTTTCCTCGGTGGCCCCATAACCTCCTTGAGCAGAAAATTTGGGGCAGCGATATTAAAGCTGCTATCATGGCGCTGCCTATGATATAGGGTAATAATATCATTAAGCTTCTCTTCTGGAGGGATAACAACTTAAGTTTGCAGACCAAAAATTTAGAGAAAAATAAGTGCTACAAGGTCAGCCAACATTTTGGCCCTACCCCTTCAAGGGAAATGAAGACTCAGGACATAAGAGAACCCATACTGTAACATCCTGTAACTCAGTGGAGCACCTACATTTTCTGACTAGCTCTGCTCTTTCAGACAGGTTTTGTGAAAATTGAAAGTCAGAGTCTCAAGTACACAAGCTCCCTCATTTAGTCAGCTTTCTTGTCATGGACACATGGCACCTGAGACCAACTTAAAGGAGGAAGCTTTCAATGTGCTCAAAGTTTCACAAGATTGAATACATAGTCTTCCAGCTCCAAGTTGGAAACATAATGGTGGAAGAGTCTGACAGAGCAAAGCTGCTATCGTGGTACTAGAAAAGGAGGCAGAAGAAAAGGGCCAGAGGTGGCCACACCTCCAATTGTGGCCACACCTCCAATTGTGGCCACACCTCCATATGTGGCCACATCTCCAATCATGGCCACACCTCCAATCGTGGCCACACCTCCATATGTGGCCTCATGTCCAATTGTGGGCACACCTCCAGTCATGGCCACACTTCCAATTGTGGCCACACCTCCAATCGTGGCCACACCTCCACAACCTGGACTCACTGAGGAGTGTGGTCTACTAATCTGACTAGGTGGTTCTCAGTGCAACAGAGTTGATGTATCAGGCTTAACCATTACATCCCCAAAAGCTTTGTCTTTAATGCTTGACAGTTCAGAAAGCTGAAGGACCACAATGTAGTTAGGGAACAAAAGCCACCGCCACATTACCTCACATTGACCACATTATGCATGACAAACAGGAGGACATGGGCACACATAAAAACCCTGAGCGCTTGAGTTTTTAGCATTATCTTAGGATAAGTCAAATTTGATGCATGTTGGAAAATAAAAGGAAACAAAACATTGTAGGAAACTGGTTAACTATGATTTCTAATTTTATATAGGCTCTCTGAAGTACAGTGATGTATTATTATAAACATTCAGAAAGTATTCCAGCACTACTACCACGACCTGTTCCAGAATTTCAGATTCTGAAATTCCTTGAAGCTACTAATTATTTATAAACTCAAGGACTTAAGGCTTAGTACCTAAGGGCTCCAAAAGATGTTACAGAGAAATGAGAGGATAGGAAATCTAGCTGACCAAACCATTGCTTCACAAGATTGGTACAAAAATAAAATATTTATGAAAATGTTCTGTACTGTGCCTGGAACACAGCTGGGTTATAATAAATGAACTCAGTTCTCTAGAAATGTTAAAAAGGAGAGCAGTGCTATCTCTGGTTATCTTGAACATCGATCTACATGCGTGAAAACAAGATCTTTTTGCTCATGATACCTACACTTGGAGCCCAAGGATATAATGTGGACTCTTCCTTTCTTTGTGGTTCACACACACAAGGAGGCTCTGCCTTCTTGCCCATCATGACTTCTGCATGAACACCAGGATCATGCTTGCGTGTAAGAGTGTTTCCCCCGTCTTCCTCAGTGCTCGCCTTCCAAGCCATGGCCTTTGTGTCTCTTCAGTTGTAACCGTTGCCTCTTACTTGTTTTGAAGGAAAAGTTCTTGCAAAATTTTCTCATCAATATATAATATACAAGAAGGATGTTCACGTTCAAAATGAAATTTTAGCGCTCACAATTTTGTAAACTATCAAATACCTTCTTTGTGCTTCCCTGTCTTTCTCCCTTTGGCAACTACATAGGTCCTTATTCACAGAATCCTACGAGCATGACTGTGAAATGTCCTAAGGAAGAGCTATGCTGGGTTTCCCAGAGCATTTATAAGAAACATGAAGGAATAAAGGTACTGGATTTTGCACAAGGTTTGCTCCCATTTTTTCTTCCNATTTTGTACAAGGTTTGCTCCCATTTTTTCTTCCTTTCTCAAATTTTTTTTCAAAACTTTTGTAAATAAGGAGGGGAAGAGGGGTTTAAGGAATGGTAGGGGGGTGGAGAAAAAGAATCAAGATATATTATGTACAGGCATAAATTTCCTATAATGAATGGGACTTTCATGTATACCTAAACTGTACCAGTAACTGATTAATTTAGAAAAATTGTTTTTAAAAAATAAGGTTTTAATGTATTTTTCCTTTTGATTTTTATTTATTGACCTCAGAATGTGGTTAATTAGAGGTAAAAGATGGTGCAAGAGAGAGGAAAAGTGCTTTAGGGACAAAGGCAGCTGGGAGTGCTGGGTGGACCAGCCATGGAAGACAGCAGGGCTCCTAGAGAGGATGTAGAATTGTGGGAGTTGCTGGGATTGCAAAAGGAAAAGGGAAACATGTCTTCATGCAAATTGTCCTGAAATGAAGGCACAAAAAGAATGTTCCCCTTGGAGACCCTCATCCCAGACAGTGACACCAGATTGTATACACCCATGTGACAAACTGGGAGCTCAGGAAGACAAAGTGAAGAGAAAGTAACTGCCTCTCACCACAGCTGAGAAGAATACTAGCAGCTAAGTGGTGTATTCACTGCAGTGTGGCCACGATTCATTTGTAGGGTTAACTGAATGACACGTGACCACCAACTATCAAACAATTTCAAAGCCCTGATGTGTTCATAAGACACGATGCTGACCCTGTGAGCCTCCTCTTACGCTGCTCAGAGTGTGAACTCTAGGCCTTAAACACAACATTTTTTACAACTCCACTGCAGCATTTTCATGTTGCCTTCTGGTGTTCAAATCCCTGGCTTTCTTCTTTGATTCTTTAGAATACCCTCCATGGTAAACTAATACAGCCATTTTGGAAAGCAGTAAGATTTGTTCAGAAAATTGACAAAACAGCAGTCCCACCATGATGTATATATCTGCAGGTAATGAAGTAAGTATTTCTGTTCTCATTCGCTATTCACAAGACTGAGCAAATGCTATATTTCCAAGTGTCCATCAAGTGATGAATTTATAAATAAAATGTCATTCAGCACTACAGTGGAACACTACTCAGCCTTGAAAAGAGTGAAATCTTAACTTTTATAGCAATATGGAAGAAATTGGTGGTCACTATGCTAAGTGACTTACACCCAGAAAGAGAAGTCCTGTTTGGTTTGACTAATTTCTCGAACCTAAAAAAGTGAACCTGACACAGGTTAAAAGCAGAATGATGGTTTTTATAGCAGGACAATACAAGTGGTTGGGAAACGGGAACATTGATTAGTTCATACTAAGTTAGAGCTATAGAGGGGTAAGAAATGCCAGGGTTCCATTGCATGCTGTGGCCGTGCTAGGTAACAGTTATGTGTGGTCTGTTTGAAGAAGCTGCAACCAAGGATTCTGGAAGCTTTCATCCCAAGAAGCAATACACATTTTAGTGAGCAATTATGCTTAATCACATTTTGAGAATTACTTAGTGTGTATATGTGTCTAACAATATATTCTTCCTCATGAATATATACAACTTTTGTGTGTTCCTATATCAGTCAGAAATGGTTTCCTTAAGGTGACCTCTGTCTTGTTCACATGAAAAAGCCTTTCCTCTCCAGCCACCCCGGACAGGGGCACAATTGTCTGCTTGCTCCTCCACTCCTCCACCCCGGATCACTAACTCCAACAGAGCAAAGCCTGATGTGTTCCTAGATCCTCGAGGTCTGGCACATGACACTTGGCACAAGTTCCTTCTTTGTTACCATGCATTATTCAAAAGTTGCCTAACAGTGCATAATGTGTGAAAAGACCCCTTGGAGCACTCCTTGATGATTGACATGGCACCAGTTTACATTCAACAGTAACTTTTCAATGAATAAATTACATAACCGACAAATACTTTCGACTCTCATGTGCCAAACACTGTTGTGCCTAGATAGGGCAGGCTGTGGTACAACTCTAAAAGGCTAAGTTTTGGAAAGACTGTTTCTTCAGATTTGGGGCTTGATTAAAAGCATTAGGCTAGGTGATCCCAGCCACTTGGGAAGCTTAAGTAGGAGGTTCAGAAGTTCAAGGCCAGCCTGGGCAATTTAGAAAGCCTCTGTGTAAAAACAAAATAGAAAGGACTTGGGGTGTAGCTCAGTGGTGAAGACTTGGCTAACATGCTGAAGGCCCTGGCTTTAATCTGTAGCAATACACACACACACACACACATACACACACACACCCCAGAATGTCATGGTTTTAAAAATGGATACATTCCTTCCTTTCTGCTACTCTGAAAGTAGAGAGAGTTTCATTTGATATTCATTCTGAAGACTTGCTAGAACTCCTGGCAGTAAAATTCACAAAAATATGCCCAAGCTCCTGATGCTTTTACGTCAAACTCCTCCTGGAGTTTTTATGTCAAACGTGAGAGTGATCCGTATCGACTCCCTGGGAATTCAGCAATGAGAATGGAGGTTCTCCTCACCACGCTGGCTCCTGGGGAGGCCTGAGCACAGATAATTTGTGATTCTCCGCCTCCCCCCTGTTGGGGCAGCAGTTGGTCCCAAGGACCTTACTTTCCAACAGAGCTCAGAAGAGTCATATATTTTCCAATATACCTTTTTAGATGCATAAGAATGAAGTGAAGACCACCAGCTCCACACATGCAGGGCCAGAAACCTGAAGCGTGCGTGCCAGCCTAATGACACTATCGTCTGCTGCTTACTAAGCGCTGCAGACATTATTGAATTCCAATCATCTTCCAAAACCAACTTTCTAACTACACTGATGATAAGTACACCAGCCTAGATTTTACGTTCCAAAATTTATAGCGAACTTTTACATTATTCTGGCTATAATCACTGAAATGGTAATCTGAAGGCAAGTAGGCACAGGAACAGTCACGGATGTGTGTGGCGGTGCAGGGGGATTTAGGTACACACCTTCCATATCAAATTTCAGCGATGGAACTATGACAGTTAGGATTTAGGCCTCAAATGCCCCCTGACCCCCACATTTCTTAATGTGTTTAGGTGATCAGATCATGTTGGTGCGGGTGCAGGCATGGATTCATCTACTTACAGGCTCCACACCGCCTGCACTGTTCAGAGGCGGGGCCTTCTCAGAGGGTATGGGCCCCTGAGGTGTAGAGCAGAAGGGTATGTTTTCATGTCTTGCCTCTGCTGTCTGCTTGCTGACTGCTGTGGCATCAGCAGCTTCTCTTGACCCTAAGCTTGTCACCATGCACCTCTACCATTCTGGTTTCTCTGCCTTGGGGGTGGCAAGCCATGATGAAAATAAACCTACTTTCCTAGGAGTCAGGTGTTGTGTCCCAGCAATGCAAGGAGACCAAGATGAGGGGCTCAGCTCAGGCCGAAGCTGGCCTAGCAGGACTGTGGCCAATGGAAAGAACAGCCTGTTAAGTAAGGGTGAGTCGTGTCTCAGAAATGCACATGCACACCCTAATCCACCGGTTTACTTCAGTTTCTGTAACTTTGGGGCACTGCTAAGAAACTTCAGGATAAATTTAATCTTCTCAGACTTTCTTGATTCTTGGAGTCTCATTTGTACCTCTTTTCTTATTCTAGGAAAGGATAGAAAATTAATCAATGAATTATTAATTTCACTGATAACTCAAAATGAGTATAACTCATCCTTTGTAGGCTAAGAAGTTGCCATCAAATTAGGAGAGAAAGTGCTGCTAGTATTTTTAAAAAGTGCACACAGCCATTCATTAAGAGAAACTGCCACTTCAGTCAGGACTGAAAGGAGATCAGTGTAAGTTCAATGGTTTTCCAGAAGTGTTTTTCTATTTAAGACTTAGTCATCCAGTTCTACTGAGTTTGGCTTTCTCTAGAGAAGCTTGGTATCAATGAGATACTGAGGCAGAGGCAGCAATGAATGGAACAGAAGAACAGAGCATAACAGCACTGTAACCTGTTTTCTCTGTGCGACCTCATTATCCAGTATAGAAGTACTGAAAAGGGAAATCCTTACCTGAGCTTTCTGAAAAACTTCATTATTAACAGCTAAGAAAGCAATATGGTGACATCAGTTTCTAACAGCTTTTAAGTCACTCATCTTTTGCTTCTAGTAGAGAGAAACTAATGTTAAGTACTTCAACAAAGCAAAGACAGTGTATTAAAAAGAACTTGCTGAAGCCAAGAAGAGACAAATGTGTAGAACCAGGCTCTCAAAAGCCATCTGGGTCTGGCAACAATCTTGCTCCATCTTTATCTCATTCTTTTATCCCTGAGCTCTTGACCAAACAGCTTCCTCAGATCCTCCAAATTTAAATTTCTTCCAGTTAAGGAAACATCTGACTGAGTTACACCTCAATCCTAATGCCTAATACTTGAGTAAGAAAATCTAATTGCCCTATGGCAAGACTCTATGGTCCTCAATCCATATATAATTGTCAGTACCAGCTGTCAGGGGAACAGGTTTATTATAGCCTGATCACATGTTCACAGATGTAGCCTACGCTTCGGCCTGAGATGGAACTGCTTCCCTAGAACTCCCTTCCCAGTCAATATGCCGGAAGACCTGGAACTCCGTGTAATATACATCAGGAACAGTGTGCTAAGTGGGGTGCAAATTAACCTAATAGCACTCCATGGTTACAAGTTTATGATCTTCCTCCCCATATTTGTTGGGCTTCTTTGATTTCTCTCTGGCTGTCTTTTCCATTTTCCCCAAGAAGCAGATGTGCCTGCTGAAAATGAGGTCTGATGGAGCATTGTCTTTAGTTTATCTCCAGATGTGGCCAATTTAACAGTTCCGTCCTAGGATGGCAAACAAATGCTTTCCAGGGAGAAATCAGATGATGACATTTAAGTCTTAATTGCAGCTTAGAATAATATCCTTTTTAACGTTTGATTCAAATAAATTGACTCTCATAGTTCTCTAAGTTTAATTTAAAAGAGCTGTTGAGCTTAAAACATATTCAGTGCAGAGCTTTCCTTAAAACTAAAAGAAATGCATTTTTGCACAACCTTTTCTTATATTCAACAAAGTAGTACCATGCTGACTACATATTCAGGGCTAACATATTGTACTTCATCTTCTGTATACCTACTGATGTGCAAAATCTATATCTTAATGATGAGCATGGAAATCCTGCAAACCTCTGTTATCTTACACCCCCCACTATACAATAGAATTTTCAACGTGTGAAAGTAGTATATATATTTTCTGCTAGGCCTAGATTCTGAAATTCTGCCCTCAAAACGTACTCCATTTTATTTAAAGAGGGAGTTTCTAGAAGTTACATGTAAAATAGAATTGCAACAGAAAGAGACAGTAAATGGAACACGTTGAAACTTTGCAAATCATTGCAGTTAGATAGATGTGTTTCAAGCAAAATATGATGATTGAAGAGGTGATGGATTTCCAGTGGCAGGAAGTGGGCGAGCAGAGGCAAAATAGCCACCTGGCACAGGCAGAAAGGCAAATGTCCAGATGCTGCATGACCTACTAAATATGATGAATGAATCTGCCTCAAATGGAATTCAAACTTTAGAATATTTCTTTAATCGTCCATCTCTCTACCATGCATTCAGGAGCTGCTACATAAGAGCCAGTGACCAAGATATCAAGAAGATTCTAACCAAAGTTCCTGTGACCAGACACAGACTTAAGGAGCTTATGTCAAGACAGGAAAGTTACTGCAGGAATAATTTTAGTTAAAATTACACTGCGGGAGGACTGCTCATTTGGGTGCATTATATGTCTACCCGGAGCATGGGATGGGGCTCTAGCACGGAAGAGGCCAGGAGAAAGGTGGGCATCAGCGAGAATATATCAGAGGGAACTGCAGAACACTCCAGAGATGCATTTTCAAAGAATCACGAGATCTAACAATCACCCCCAACCTCACTTTCACATGCTTGCCTAAACCATTGGCCCTCATTTCTGATAATGCCCAGTAACAAGTATCTTCACTGGCCTTGAAATGCCTAACTTTCATAATAGACTTAATTACTCATATTAATAAGGATAATTACTACCACTAGGAATTACTAAATATGTATCATATACCAGCCGCTGTTATTTGCATGTATTTACTAATTTTTCATTCTTGTAAGTCTCCTATGAAGGAGAGTCTAATGCTATTCCCAATTCTCAGATGGTATCACTGAGCCTCTGAATAGCGAGGTAACAAGTATGATAACAGGCAGTTGCTAAGCTGGCCCTTAAGCCAGATATAATATTGGTATTATAAGATAATCTAATACCAATGTGCTCTGTGGTTATTTTCTTTTGTTGGGCTCAGTTAATTTTTGAGTAGTTTTTATGCTTATAGTCTCTGGAACTTAAAATCTGTACTGCTCACCAGCATCTGACAAATAAGATATATTTTCAAAACTCCCTGGGTCTTCTCTGATAAATATCCTTGTTTCCTTCCTTCTTTCTTCAGGGGACGTAAACAGCAGCTGCGCGCGCTTACATCTCCCTCTTTGGTGGACATCAGCAGCAGGTTTTCTCTCAAACACGTTTGCAGTGGCATGCCAGAAGAGAGCACCGTCCTCACATGTGACCTCAGGAGCTGGGCGGAGTGGGACTGCCGCTGTCATCACTGCCTTCCATCAACAACTGTCCATTGTCATCATTGCAGTGGCAGATAACCTTCAAATTCAAAGCAGAGCTGGGCGGTCAAGTTCAAATACAGCCAGCTTTGGATCACCACGATTTTGTCTTTAGTTCTTGACAGCATTCAATCCAGGAAAACAAGTTTCTTTTGTTAGAAAGTATCTCCTTGTCAGGAGTTGAAATCTGTCTTCATATAACTTTAAGCCTAAATTCTCTTTCTGCCAGTAAAAAGATACAGAGCTGGTGAGTGGAGAAGCTGAGGTTTGAACCCAGGTCTGCATTACTTCAGGCCCTGGTCTTAGCTGGGTCCTTGGTGTCATGTGACAGCATTCCACTAAGTCCCTAACAGGTTGGATCAATTAGAATCAAGATGCACGAACACCACAGAGAGGTCACCTTCCTGCACCTTCTTGTTTCATCCAAGACTAGACTGACATTCACTTCTCTGATGTCTCAGTTACCAAAAGCCCTTTAAGAATGATATTCTAAGGGCTGGCCAGATAGCTCAGTGGACTAAAGTGCTTGCTTAGGCAGAACGCAGTGGCTGGGGTTCGATGCTCCACCTGCCATGCCGGCCATGCCCCTGGGGCATGCTGAGATGATGATTGAGTCTGGGTGTGGTGGAGACTGGGCATGGTGGTGTGTACCTGTAATCCCAGCACTTGGGAAGCTGTAAACAGCAGGATCACTATGAGTCCAATCTATGTAGTGAATCCCTGTAGACCCTGTATTAAATACAAAAATGAATAAATAAAATAAAAAGTATGTTCTGAAGTCTATGTGACAAAGGGAAATAACTTGTTCATCTGAAGAACAGAACATGCCGATGACTAGTTAGAGGACAGCAGAGACAAAACCAGAATCTATGAGCCACAATGAAATGCTCTTTTAAATGTTTTATGTCAGAGTCAGATAATTATTACATAACTATTACCCCCATAGTTTTGTTTGACTCTTCAATGTTAACAGCTAAAACCTTTTCCTAAGTATACTGTTCCTTAAATCTTTATGTCTATGTCTTCCTTTTCTTTCATAATCTAATGGAGAGGAGGAATTATTTTCCCCCAAATTACTCTGAAACAATTGAAGCAGAAATAAAATTCATAATTTACAAGGAATCTCACAATAACAATAGTAATAAGATTAGGGTAGCTGAAAGCAAGAGTATTCTTATAATTCAAAGGAATACAAGAGAATGAAATCCATAAAACGGATATAGCAATAGGTGCTGCAGCATCAGAAACCTTGAACTGATGATAGTCACTACTATTTCTTTTGAAAATTATCCAGGCTTTGGCAGACTAAAAGAGAAAAGAAAGACCAATGGATTCTGTAAGTTATGACATTTTCAGAAGGATTAAAATCGTGCCATGGGGTGAGAGAAATGAAGATAACACAAGTCCAAAAAGCAAGTACACAAGATACATCAAACAGGGAGGCACCATCTGGACGCGTGTCCTTCTGGAGCCAGGAGGGAGTCTGGATCTCCTGAATGACTTGCTCTTACGTACAGTGCTCGGCACAGAGAAGGGAAGTAAGTGTTATAATGTCACCCACGACATGAAGTGGATGTTCCTGGGATCTGAGCCAGTGGCTCTGAGTTCACTACGGTCTCCAGGCTACTGCCTCACTGGCCCTGAAATTCACACAGATCCAACTAGGAGCCAGAAGAAGGAACTGACTCCTGGCCCTGTGCTGAGAACTCAAAATAGAGAGCGATGCTCAGACTAAAGTAAAGCTCCCGACTGTCTCTTTTAACAGACTTAACTTAGAGAGAGACGTATCTTTAGCTAGGGCTTGTTTGGCTTGGAGAACTGAATAAAAAAAAAAAAAAACATACCAGGTACAAAATCTCAAGGACAAACATGACAAAGAAATGAGAACAGTGACACAAAACTGATTTGCACCAATTTTAACTATTTTTGACATACAGGCAAAAACAACAAAGTCTATAGTCAAAGCCAACATTAGCTAAAGTTTGATTACATGGCAAGCGTTGTGCTAAGTACCTCCATGGCTCATCTCATTTACTCTTCGTAGAGTCTCGAGAGCAGGAGTTTTATCTTCATTTCTTAGACAATAGACTTGAAGCATCGGGTGTGTACTCCCTAGAGACAACAACTCTTAAACCACAATTTGTAAAAGGTCTAACTCAGAACTTCTTTTGCCAGGGCATGCGAAACACTAATTAAGGGGTGAAAAGGCTAGGACTGTGGAGGCTACCATTCAGTGGAGAGTGACTGAAAGGACATTGCTAAGAAACTTTATGCAGGTCTTTTGACCTGCATCCAAAAATAGTTCAAAAGAAGGGCCAGCCAAATACCTCAGCAGATTAAGATAGCTTAGGCAGTGGCCAGGGTTCGATCCCCATTGTACCATGCCAGCTCTCATCCCGGGAGCACTGAGATGGTAATTGAGATTGGGCATGGTGGTGCACGCCTGTAATCCCAGTGTTTGGGAGGCTGAACACAGGTAGATCACTACGAGTCCTATCTATATAGTGAGACCCTGTACTAAAATTTTTTTAAAAAGTACAAAAGAAAAAAAGGAATGAACTTTTTCATGTTGATTTGGTTTTTTATTCTTTTTTTCATAACCTAGAAACTAAGCATTTACTTAGAGTCATCAAAAAAATCCTCATCAATGCTAGCAGCACCTTCTGCTTCAGAAAAAGCACATCTAATATCGCTGACCATAAGTTGCACATACTCTGAAAGCAGCATGCTGGCCTTCCATCCCCTGTGTCTGCTGCCCTGCTGTAGCCACCACCCTTGGACAAAGTTTCTATACCAGGAAAGGGCACCATCTCCTCCTCACTTTGCTTATTTATGTGACACACAGATGTCTTATAAAACTGTAAAACTATAGTGATTTAATTCATAAACTTGAGGACAAAAGTATGTAAAGAATGCAAGTGTCCATCAGACCAATGGCATTGCCACATAGAAAGGTATTATTACTATTATTATTATTATTATTATTATTATTAATTTTTATGTATTTGGTGCAGTGTCACTACACAGCTTGGACTTGTAGTGATCCTTCTGTCTCAGCCTCCCCAGAGCTGAGATTACAGGCCTGTGCTACCACGTGGAGTCTTGGTGGGCGACTCAGTGCACCTGGGGATGAGGCGGCCATGGCATGTAGTCCTGGGGATCGAACACCGGTCCTTGTGCATGCCCATGCAGGCATTAGACCACTGAGCTATCTCCACGGCCCCAGAAAGGTATCATCATCAGCAGCAGCACATCATCATCATCATCATCATCATCATCATCATCATCATCACCATCATCGTATTTAGTGCAGGGTCTACAGGGTCTCACCACATAGATTGGACTCATAGATAACCGCCTGTGCTCAGTCTCCCAAGAGCTGGGATCACAGGCGCACACCACCACGCCCAGTCTCAATCTCAGCACACCCCAGGGGTGGGGCCGGCAAGGTACACCAGGGATCAAATCCTGGCTGCTGAGCTCAGAAAAGTATTATTTCAAGTGATTTTAAAGCTCAGTAATTCGGCAGTGCATGACCTTTTGAGACTTAAAGAAAAAGGAAATTACAAAAATATCTCAGGAGCGTTCAGCTGCCATTCTGCCATTGAAAAACTATGAACAAGGCACTTCTGGTACCACTATAAATAAATGACAAGGTGGAATGAAGAAGAGTAGAACACATCAAGAATGCCAGCCTAAGAAGAACAAGGGTTCAGCATACCTTAGTAAAAGCCATATAATCCTAAATTTGAATTGGAAAGACTCGTTTAAGGGAAGGTATATGCTTTCTTTTGCTCTTATTTCTTAATCTTTGTTTATAAGCTGTGTCCACTGAAAAATATCAAACTACTGTCAAGTGATAGTAATGAACACCCGTAACATCTAGACTGTGACCTTTCTATATAATTTTCTAACTATAAGAACTCAGATTTAGGATATAAAATGTGTAAGAATACCCTATGATATCTTTCCATGTAAGAAATAAGAGAAATTATAAATTACTACTGGTATTTATTATAGCAAAAATATGCACCTACTAATTTGAAAAAGCTTAACTAGGGACATATGGGACATTATTCAGTATAAATGACAACTTTAAAGGACTAAGCCAAAAATAATGGGTGTAAAGTTGTAAGTTAGTAATAAAACCAAACAACATCTGAGAAAAACGAATTATTCAACATCAGACAATGAGATGAAACTAAGATTATAAATTTTAAATCTGGTAAATAAAGTAAAAGAATCAAGTATTCATGTTTTCTTTCCTATAAACTGTAACTTGAAGTGAGAGATTAATAGAAATTTCCAATCAATCATTCTCCCATGTAATGCAAGGAACAAGCAAAATCAGAGTGGCTATTACATATTTTGTGATGAATCTATTCGATACCCTTTATCAAGATTCTTATGAAAAGCATCCATGGATAGGGTTTCTATATTAGAGAAAACATGGACAAAGAGGGTGTACAATGATCAGAATGAAAAATACAGAAAATTCTATAAAAATCCCTCAATATAATACAAAAAAGTGACAGACTGAGGGAAAAGCCACACTGTGAAAGCACTTAAAAGAAACAGAAATTCATTACATTTGATAGTACCTAGTGTTAATTTATTTTGAATGACAGAAAAGAATCCAGTGCACAGAGGAAAACTCAGTCAACTGTGAAAAATTGAATTCTTTTAAAATATTTCTTTATATCCCTAGAGATGCTATTAGCATCTATAGATTTTTTTAAAAATCAATTTTAAGAGATATGTTGGTACAGTTATGGGTGAAAAATAGTGTTAAAATTTTTGAAGTAAGGTATATGTATGCAATAAAACTGGTCATAAGTTGTCTTTAAATCTATGAGTTTTGGGGGTCTGTTGAAATAGCTCAGTGGTCTAAGGTGCCTGCTTAGGCAAACTTAGGCAAGTGTTCAGGGACCAGAGTTCAATCCCCAGCGTCACATACCGTGCCAGTCCTGCCCCCAGGGTGGGCTGAGCAGGCTAAAATAAAAGAAAATAAATAATAATGAATCTATGGGCTCTTTTTCTCTTTCTTTATCCAAAGTAACCACCAATACTATGTGATTTTTACTGCTAGAATAGTGAGACCATCTAGATCAGATACTTGTTAAGGATAAATAGGAGTATATGACTTAAGAGTATGCCCTTGAGGGTAGACAGTTAGATTGTATTTGGTTCTCTGGTTTCCAGACAGTAAGACGTTAGATACATGAATTAAACTCTCTGAGCTTCAGCTCAATGAGGAAAAACTAGATATAAGATGGTAATGTCTGAACCCCAGTATTATCATCAAGATAACTAGCTATTTTAGTTTCTTATAATTGCTCCATTCCTTCTTATCATCAGACATTTATTCATGATGATCTCTGTCTAAATTTATCCTTTTAATGTAGCTAACTCCTATTGATCCTTCATCTGTCAATACAGCCATCAACCTCTGGGGAAACCTGTTCCTCTTCCCTCCTAGCCAAGGTGAATTCCTTTAAGACATGTATTCTAAGTCACACACCTGTAGCTCAAATCACAACTGCAAGTTCGTACCAGTTAATCAGTGTGTGAATCATATTAGTATTCTCTCTCCTGTGAGATCCACTGCACCAAGAGAAGAATGCTGAGCATGTAATTCTCCTGAGGAAGCTAGAAGCTTGCTTGGCACAAGGTGTAAAATCAACACATACTTGAAAAGAATGAACAAACAGGGAAGTAAATATGCCGTTAATCCCAATGTCTGACTGAAGCTCAGAAGCCAATCAATGCTGGTCATTACTATTAGCTCTATCATTATTGATTATCCTATATAAGGTTCCTATAGTAGAAAGAACTCAATAGGGTTAAGAAAAAAACATACAATGTGACAGTCTCAAAATCCAGGCTTTCTTAGTCTGTCTTTGAGGCAGAAAAGATTAGGAAAGGCAGCCGGTGCTTTCATCACCTGCCTGTTCTAGATTGTATCTAGATGTCCCCTAAGAGCCTCATGTGCTCACAAGCCAGACTTCCGGAAGGTGACTGAATAATTGCACTTGTATCTTATTTGCCGGTGTAAGGTAGGGTCTGGTCAGTTTTTCTCTCTTCCTGGCTTTTCTCTGTGCTTTCTGCTACCTTGCCACTGTGATATGAGATAGTCTCCTCATTACACTTTCCACCATACCACCTCTCCCTGGAGGTAGCAGACTTACAGATGAAAACCTACAAACTGTAAGACAAAAGGAAACCTCTCCTCCCTGAAGTTGGTCTTCAGTATTGGGTTCCATGATGAGCAAGATAACTAAGACAGATTTTGATGCCAGAGAAGTGGGGTTCTTGCTGTACTGCTACCGGGCTGTGTGGTCCAGAAGCCCTTGGAACTGGTTTTATAAGGAGTTTGGCAAGGTTTAGAAGTCCCAGCAGCAGAAGCCCTAGATTGCAATGAGATGAGACGGACACGAGATTTGGGTCAGAGGTTCAGAAGAACAAAATGTTGACAGAAGTGCAGATGGCGTAGGTCAGGTTTAGTAGGATTCACATGGGAACAAGGACTCCACTGGCAAATGGACTTCAGAGCACGTGTGCTATGCACTCCAGAAAAAAATTTCTACATTTTGCTCATGTTCTGAGACCTTATAGGAGACTGAGGTCACGAGGAGTGAACTAGTAAGTCTGGGCAAGAAAATTTCAAGAAAATCCATTGCTGGAACTGTGGTATGAATAACATATACCATAGTTGGGGACTGTGAGATAGGTTTATGTTGAAAATCTAGAACAAAAAAGCCTATTTACAAAGTTTTTAATTTTGACATGGAGAAAGTGACCAAAATAGGGAGCAGAGAAGAGCTTGGTTGCTGATAAGAACCAATTAAAAAGAAGTAAAATACTTTGAATCAGGACAGTAGCAAAAATAGACTGAGGGGGGCTGGCGAGATGGCTCAGTGGTCTAAAGCACCTACTTGGAACAAGCTGAACTA
>NDGM011059001.1:0-10048 GCA_002564305.1 Octomys mimax
GAGAATTTAACCAGAATATTTACTTGTGGTTTTAATTGATATGGTTGATTGGAAATTATCCTAAAGTGTTTTTTTATCCTGAAGTTTTGAAGTATGCTCTGTATGAAATTATTTTCTAAGATGTTTCATGTTTTCATGTGTACCTCATATGCCAATATAAATATGAATAATTTTCAGGACTTTCTTTTGTTCCTTTGGTGTATGTACCATATTATCTTAAATTACTGTAGTTGGTAAGGAATTTTGATGTCTAATAGTATATAAACTGACTCTTCTCCATGCCTGGCTTTTTCCACCACATTTGAGAATCAGTTTTCAGGTGTTTTTTTTTGGCAAAACTGGGGATTGAACTCAGGCCCTTGCACTTGCCAGGCAAGCTCTTATTCTGCTGAGCCATCTCCCTGGCCCTAGTTTTCAGTTTCTAAACACACACACACACACACACACACACACACACACACTCTCACACACACTTACACTCTCACACACTCTCTCGTTGAAATGTGGATTAAAATTGTATTGAAATTAAAGATCAGTTTGCAGGGTTGGCCAAATAACTCAGCGGATTAAAGCACCTGCAAACAGCCTCAGGGGCTTGGGGTTCAATCCCTGGGCCTGCTGTGCTGGTCTCACTCCTGGGGCTTGCTGAGACTGGGTGTGGTAGTGCCCAGCTGTAATCCCAACTATTGAGAGGCTATAAACAGGTGGATCACTATGAGTCCAATCTAGTAGTGAGACCCTGAACACCTGGCAGATCCTTCCCTAAAATACACACACACACACACACACACACACACACACACACATTTCAATTTGCAGATCATTGAAATCTTAAATCAGTTAATCCATGAACATGGTGTATTCTTCCACTTTTAGTGTTTCCTTTAGAGTTTTATAGTTTTCATTCAATATGAAGATTTTCATATCTTTCAGAAGATTTGCTCCTAGATAGGTGATATTATTGATGTTAGTATAATTAGAATGGTTTATTAAATTTTATTTTCTAATTATTGAAAGCATAATTGCAACTAATTGAATTTTATTTATTGACTTCATACCTATTGGTCAGGTTAGTTTTAAAGTCATGAAACGTACTGTATTTTCATGAATGCTTTATCTGCATCTTTTAAGACAGTTGGCCAATGTGTTGAATTATAGTAGTTTGTTTTCAAATGTTTAACTTTGCATTCCTAAAATAACCTCATGTGGTTATGATGTATTGTCCCTTTTATGTATCACTGGGTTTGGTATGCTGTTTATTTTCTTTTTTTGGCTGGCTCAGCCAGCCTGACAGGGACCCCAAGGTCCCCTGCAGCTGCCTAAGCTTGCCTAAGCAGGTGCTTTAGACCGCTGAGCTATCTTGCTGGCCCTATCTTTTTTTTTTTTTTTTTTAAGGATCTTCGTATCTATTTCTTGAGAGAAATTGGCCTTTAATGTTCCTACAAAAGTAGGATCAGGTTTTGGTATCTTAGTTATACTGGTCTCATAAGAAGAGGGGAGTTTCCTTGTTTACTATTTTAGAAATTTGTGAAGATGGTTAATGATTCCATACGTGCTGGTAAGATTTCATTGGTGAAGTTTTCTTGAGCTAGACAGTTCTAGTGAGAAAGTGAAATAATATATTTTTTAGGGGAAATAAGTTTACTTTGATACTCTATTTCTGTATTAGTTTTTTTAGGTTTGTCCATATCATCTGATTTTTAAGACTTACTGCTATATTCATCATTTGTTGATTCAAGTGACCATTTACTAATGTTTCAATTTTTGATGTGTCTTGCTAGAGATTTTTCAGTTTTATTTTAACATATTTGGTACAGGATCTTACTACGTAGCTCGAACTTACAATTCTCCTGTTTTCAGCCTTCCCAGTGCTGGGATTACAGGTGTGCGCCACCATGCCCAGTGTCAGTGGCCAGCTCAGTGCTCCCAGGGGCAGGGCCCATGACCCCTGGGTCCTGCGTGGCATGTGATGCCAGGGTCAAACCCTGGTCTCGTTGCTTGCCTAAGCAGGTGCTTGCTTGCTTAAGCAGGTGCTTAGTCTGCTGAGCTGTCTCACTGGCTCTATTTTTATTTCACTGAATTTGCTTTCAGCCTTTAGGGTTTTGCTGTTACAGATTATTTTTCTGTTCCATTAATTTCTGCTTTCAAATATTTTCTTTTCTCTTGGGTTTTAATTTGGTATTTTAAAATTTATTCAATTAGCAATAATCGTGGCTCGGATAAACCTCATTGGCTACGATACTGCCACTGTGCAAAGCTAAAATTTATTCAAATAAATAATTAAAGCATTGATTTCTAGCCTTTCTTTTAAGAAATCCATTAAAAGCCAGACATAGTGCAACAGGTCTGCAATCCCAGTAATCTGCATCAAAATGCAGGTGGACGGGATGGGACGGGATGGATGGGGGTGGGTGTGCTCCATTCAAAGGCCTGGATTCAGTCCTCAGTTCTGAAAAAAAAAATTTAAAGCTCGAAGTTTTATGTTTCCTTTAAGGAGCTTTGGATATAGCTGACACATTTTGATACAACATATTTTCATTACTGTTTTATTCAATATGTTGTGTGATTTCTAATCTGGCTTTATATTTTCAGTGTTTGTTTTGGGTCTGTGAGTTTAGAAGTTTCTCATATCCTCTGGTGTGAGAGTGTCTTCTGCAATTTAATCTAATTTAATTTGAAATAGACTCTTGCTAGGTTGTCTAAGCTGCCCTCAAACTTGGAATCTTTCTGCTTCAGCCCATAGTAGGTGAGATTGTAAACATTTGGAGGATTTCCTAGTTCTGTCTATTTCCTAGACTTATATCAAAGTAGTCAGAGGATATACACTGGGTGATTGTAGTCCTTTGAAATTTGCTGTGCATTATAAATATCATTTAGGCCATGTTCATTAATCTTATTTTTCTTTGTTTTCTTGACTTGTCATTTCTTTAGAAAGGTTTTCTTTTTCTTTCAGTTTTGTTGATAAAATAAATGTAGAGTTTATGTATTATATCTTCCTGGTAATTAACTTTTCTTATTATGGAATGCACTGTATATAATGCTTTGTTATAAGTTTTCCTTAATTTGACATTAGTAGAACTATTTTCACTTTTTATCAATATTTGCACTAAATCTCTCACTCTCGTTACTTTAGTTTAAGCTTTTGATAAACGTATGGTAAGTCTACCATTAAGTACAATATAGTTAGGTTTTGATTTTCAGTCCATTTTGAAAACCTGATTATCTTTTATTTATTTATTTTTTTAATTTATGTTTGGGGCTGGCATGATATGTGGTACCGGGGATCAAACCCAGGTCCTTTGCACTTGCCAGACAAGCACTTAGACCTCTGAGCTGTCTCCCCATCCCAGATTATCTTTTAATTGGCATATAATTACTAGCCAATTAGCCAGTTGACATTTATCTTCCCTGTTCTATATTATTTTCTCTCATCTCTTTTTCTTGCAGTAATAGAATGTTTTAACACCCATACCTCCTACAGATTTCTTAGTTTTACTTTGTTTTTATTTTGGTCCCTAGAGATTGCTACATGTATTCTTGGTAAATTTGTCTGTTGCCAGTTCCCATTTATGCATTTTCTATATTTTGTTAAGTTCATTATTATTATCATGTGTTTTTAATTCAGCCTATGTTTGAAGTCCCCAGAGATATGATCATACTATACCTGTTCATTTCGATTTATCTGTGTATTTCCTCTTGCTCATCATATTCACATGCTCTTCTACACTCACATGCTTTGCTTTGGGATCATTTTCCTTTTTACTTAAAAGTTATCTTTAGGGCTGGTGATGTACCTCAGTGGCAGAGTGCTAACCTAGTGGTCACAAGGCCCCTGAGGTCCATACCCAGCAGGGCATTTGTATGTTAAAAACTGATGGTTTGCAACCTCTAAATGTACATTCTGGAAGGTGTTAGTCACTGGACAGGCCAGCCAGGATTAGAGGGCTGGGAATTTCCGTCTCACCTGTCAAACTCAGTGGAAGGGAGAGGGTCTGAAGATTAGGTAGGTCATCATTGGCCAGTGATCAATCGGTCATGCCTACCTAATGCAATTTCCTTGAAAGCCCAAAAGGAGAGAACTAGGAGAACTTCCAGATAGTTGTACACAAGGAAGGGCTTGGAGGATTGTGTCTACAGGGAGGGAGGAGATGCTCCATCCTCTTTTGTAGTTTTCTTTTTATCCATATGGATGTCCTGTTGTTTCAGCATCCTTTGTCAAAAAGGCTATTTTCCCTTTATTGAATTATGTTAGCTAGCACTTTGGCAGAAAAATAACAGTTGTGGTTTGTAGTGTAGATCTCCTTGGTGTGCTGTCTGTTATAGTTCTCTTATCTCTTGGTCTATCTTTAGCTCAATACCACATTGTTTTGATTTCTGTAGTTTTATGCTATAACATTAAAATTATGTAATGAATGAAGTTTGTGTCCTCCCACAGTTTTTAAAAAGATTTATTCAGTAGCTTTTGCTTTTTAGAATTAGGGTGTTAATTCTCACAAGAGTCTGTTAATATTTTACTATGATTGAGTTTGCATTGAACTTACAAATTTTGGGAATGCTGACATTTTGTTGAGTCTAATATATATCCATGAACAAGATATTTCTTTTTGTTTTTTAAGGTGTCATTTAATTTTACTCAAGAATGTCTTTTAGTTTCAGTGTATAAGTTTTGTTCATAATTTGTTAAATTTATTTCTAAGTGTGTAAGTTTTTGACATGGTAAATGACATTAAACATTTTTGGTATTCAAAGTTTATTGTCAATATGTAGCTACAATTGATTTTTGTATCTGAATTTATCTCCTGAGGTCCTTCTAATATAGTTCATTATTTTTAATTGTTTTGAAATAGTTTTGGTTGCTGCACACTTTTTGTGTAAACATTTATATTATATGAGAAAAAATAGAATCACTTTCCTGACTACACCTTTCATTTTTTTTTTCTTTTTGGTCTAGCTCATTCTTTAATATAATGTAAAATAAGTGTTAAAAGGGTGGATGCACTCATCTTCTGAACTTAGATTCACAATTTCACTATTAAGCATGACACTAAAAAAAAAAAAAAGCATGACACTAGTTACACATATTTTGGTACATGCCCTTTTCTGACTGAAGAAATTATGTTCTGTTATTGAAAATTTTAATCATATATTAATGCTAAATTTTTCATGGTTTTTCTGCATCTACTAAATAATTATATATAGATTTTCTCCCTTATTCACTTAATATGATGGATTACCTTGGTTTTTAAAGAAGATTTTGTATTTTCAAACAGTTTTAGGCTTACAGCAAAATTGAATAGAAGGTGTAGATTTCCTATATACCTGTATTCCCACATATTCCCTACCTCCCTGACACCCTCTTCAATAGCCTGTGCCAGAGCGATATATTTCTTATCACTTGTAAAACTATATTGACATTCCATTATTACCCAAAACTAGTAGTTTACTTAGGGGTTACCTTTGATTCTGTGAATTTTGACAAATATAGAAAAATAGGCATCTGCTGTTGTAGTATGATATCTTATATTGCACTGACCTAAAAATCCTCTGTGCTTCTCCTGTTTATTCCTTTCTCCCTGTCACCTATAACCACCACTGATCTTTTTTTTTTGTCTTTGTAGTTTTCCCTTTTTCAGGATGTCTAATTTTTATAATCATAAGGTATAGCCCCTTTAAGATTGGCTTCTTTCACTTAGTCATATATATTTAAGATTTCCCCGTGTTTTTTCTGTGATGCTTTATTTCTTTTTAGAGAATAATACATTGTTTAATTGGATTCTCCGATTTTGACAGTTATGAATAGGACAGCATCCATGCGCAGGATTCTGTGTAGATATGTTTTCAGTTTATTTGAATAAACACAAGGAGCATGATTGCTAGATTGAATATTAAAGGTTTATAAGAAAATGCCAGGGGGCTGGGGAGATAACTCAATAGAATCCAGAGTTCAATCCCCACTTCTGCCAGAAAAAAAAAAGAAAATGCCAAAGTGGCTGTATCATTTTGTTTCTGTCAGCAACAATTGAGAATTCCATAGCTTTGCATTTGATCTTGTTAGTGTTTTGGATTTTGGCTATTCAAATAGGTATATAGACATACCTTTTATTTTAATTTGTAGTTCCCTAATTGTCATATAGAGAATTGTTTCATATACTTATTTGCTATCTGTATAACTTTGGTGAGAAGTCTGTCCAAATTTTTCCCCCATTTTAAAACCAGGTTTTTAGTTTTCCTGGTCTTAGTTTCTTAGTAGTTCTTTTTACATCTTATAAAATAGTCCTTTATCAGACAGTGCCTGGTTTCTCATTTTCTTAAGAATGTCCTTCGGGCTGGCGAGATAGCTCAGTGGTCTAAAGCACCTGCTTAGGCAAGCTTAGGCAAGCATGCAGGGACCTCAGTTNGATCCCCAGCACCACATGCCATGCCAGCCCCGCCCCCAGGGTGGACTGAGCTGACCATAAAAAAAATTAAAAAAAAATAAAATAAAGGAAACATTTAAAAAAAAAAAGAATGTCCTTCACAGGGTTAAAGTTTGTAATTTGCCTTTTATTAATTTTTTGAGCTTTTTAATTTGGATGAGGCCCAGCTTATTAATTACTTCATGCCTTGTGCTTTTGGTTGTGCTGTTTTGATTTTTCAAATATTAAATCAATCTCTTGGACAAAACTCCATTTGATTGTAATTCACCATCCTTCCAAGCTTTTGTTCCCTTCAATTTGTTAATATTACTGCTAATCAATTTTACATTATTGATGGGAATGTGGACCTATAATGTTGTTTATATCATGCTTGTCAAATTGTTATATTAGAGCTGTGATGTACTTAAGTAATGAATTAGGGAGTGTTTGCTCTTTTTTTCTCACATGTTTGATGGAATTTAGCAGTGAAACTATTTGGACTTGAGTATTTCTTTGTGGAGAATTTAATCCTCATAAGTTGATCTTTTGATGGTTATAGAGCTAGTCAAATTTTGTTTTTCATGGAACTTGTTACATTTAATTTGAATTTATAAGTCATAAAACTGTTCATAATATGCTTTAAAAATTTTAATGTATTTGGTACAGGGTCTCACTATGCAGCTCACACTCTTAATGATCCTCCTGTTTTCAGCTTCCTCAGCACTAGGATTACAGGCCTGGACGAGGTGACTGGCTCAGTGTGACCGGGGGCAGGGCTGGCACTTCTGCGGAGCTCAGAATTGAACCCCAGTCCCTGCACTTGATTATGCAGGCACTTAGTCTGCTGAGCTATCTTGCTGGTCCTCATGTCTTTTTATTCTTTTGATATCTAGACTTTGAAGAGGTGTTGTTGCTGTTGCTTATAATGTGTTTTTTATTTCCCTTATTAGAAATCAAGTTGGAAGGTCTTCAGTATTATCAAACAAAGCTACTTTTGGCTTATATATTTTTGTCTCTTTTTAAGCTTTTTCAATTTTTGTTTTTATGTTTAATTTCTGTTTGTATCTTTCTTTGAATTTAATTTGCCCATTTGTTTTTTTGCTGTTGACGGTAGGAACTTAGTTAGATCTTTGATTCATTTCTATTTAATTGGAAGCATGAACACTTTCTCTTTGAGTAGTGTTTAGAATATCCCAAAGATTTTGCTATGTGGCATTTTATTTTATCATTGAGTAACAAAACTGTTTAGTTTCCACAAGTGGAATGACAAATGCTTGTAATGTAGCTATTCAAGAGGTTGTGAGGTAGGAGGATTACAAGTTTGAGGTCATTGTGAGCAATAAGTCCAGCCCTTCCTTGTCTCAAAATAAAATTTAGAAAGCTGGAGTTATAGCTCAGCGATAGAGCTCTTGCCTAGCATGCAGAAGGTCCTGAGTTTGATATCCAGTACTGCAAAACAAGCAAAAACACTTTAATTTTCTAATTCTGAGTTATTAGGTTTGTAGTTTACTTTTTATTTAAAGTTTGGGCTATTCGTATTTTTGATCTCTTTTCATGGTCAGATAACATACTAATTTTTCAATAATTTCAAAATTTGTTTTATAGTTAGCCCCATTCTTGAGGGAAATGACAAACTCTATGAGGCCAGCATTATTAATCCCTCTCAAGGGTGGTGCCCCTAATCACCTAACTACTGCTCACTAGGCCCTATGTTTTAAAGGCTTCCCCACAATTTAAGATCACTGTACTGGGACTTGCCCTTGATGAATACACTGAAACCATGTTCACACCATGCCATGGGGTGTTAGAATAGGGTTTTCAGCCAAGTGGAAATCATAGAGGTCACCAAATCACAGGCCTTTCTTAGTCCAGAAATTTTAGGTTCCAGAGGGAAAGTCCTCATACAACTGTCTCCATGCTATACAGTATGTAAACAGGCTTTCAACAGACATCTCTGTTAGTATTCCCATTGATAAGTGCAAATCTATTCAGCTATGGTTTTCATGGCCTCAGAATGCCCAGGAAGAGCCACAGGAACTTCACTGATGGTATCTTGTTACTGGTTAAGGCATTTTGACCTTGGTTATGAAGATATCAATTGGTCTTTTAGGCAAATTCTTCTCTGAGATACTTTGGGTCTGGCTACCAAAGTCTCAGACAGCCCATTCAGACTGGTGTCATAGAGGGTTGAGTAGTTTAACTGCAAGGGTACAGATAGGGTCTGGTTGTAGAACTAGTCAGCACAATCAGAAGAAACAATGTCCAAGGTCACCTAACACACTGAGTACTTTTCATGGCATTCTTGACATGTTTGATTTTATCTCATTAGGTCTTCTGCTGAAAACAGCTAGGACAGCTGGATTAAAATATAAATTTATCTGTTCAAAGATATGTGTAAGAGTTGTGAAATCACTAAGGACTCATAGAGCTCAGGGTTGCAGATTTAACCCCAATGTCTAGCAGTCCATTTCTCTTGGAAGCATTTGCTATTACCTAGGCAGTGGCAGAGAAGCTAAAGAGACTATTCAGAAAGTTTTTTTTTTTTTTTGAGGAACTGGGGATTGAACTCAAGCCCTTGTGCTTGCCAAGGAAGCGCTTATTCTACTGAGCCATCTCCCTGGCCCCTGTTCAGAAAGTTTTACAGACAGGAAAAACAAAAAAAATAAATTCAGGATTTAGTAGAGAGGACGGCTTTGTTAAACATCTGAGGTATTAATTTGGGACACTTGCAGGGCTATTTTTGTTCTTTATGGGTAAAGGCAAGTAGAAATGGGCCAGTCCTCACAAGACTAAAACTCACGTTCAATCAGATAATTCCAGATTGGATTAAGGAGATTTTAACTACCCTAGAAATGAAAAATCACAATAGTTTAAATTAAAATTTGACAGCTTTCTTAGCTATAGTAAACTAGAAAGATTAGTGGACTAGCAAATAGGTATATAGAAAATATCTAGGCTAATGCTGGATGGATCAAAATAATGAATGGAAAATTTAAATTCTTTAACATTAGACATAATGAAAAATTGATATGAAAATATTTACAGTTTCAGAAGGGAGATGAAAGGAGAAATACAGAAATAGCACTTGAAGATATAATAGCTGAGAATTTTTCAAAGGCAAAGATAAATTCATACTAGATTTATGAGGTTTTGTGTCTCTGTAACAGGATAAGTATTGCAAATTACATTCAGGCAATAGCAAAACTTCTGAAAACCCAGGAAAAAATTTTAATAATAGCCAATGGAGGGGAGGATATGTAACTTCCTAAAAGGAATAAGAAGACAGTTTACTTCTTTTTTTTTCCCCGCGGAACCAGGGATTGAACTCAGGCCCCTGCGCTTGCAAGGGAAGCGCTTATTCCACTGTTCCATTTCCTTTGCCCCCGACAGTTTACTTCTGAATAGAGATAATGGAAGTTAAAGATAATGGAAAATGGCATCTTAAAACTGCTGTAAGTGGGGCTGTGTATGTAGCTCAGGGGGAGAGCATGTGCTTATATCCATGAGAACTTGGGTCCAGTTCCTGGTGTTTAAAGAACTGCCCTCCAAAAATATTGAAAGAGGAAAAGCTATCAAGATTCTATCTCCACGGGGCTGGGGAGATGGCTCAATAGAATAAGTGCTTCCCTGGCAAGTGCAAGGGCCTGAGTTCA
>NDGM011059014.1:0-15503 GCA_002564305.1 Octomys mimax
GCGCTGGGGGAGTTCTCCGGCTTTGCTTCTGCATGCTCAGTCAGGTCTGAGAGGAACCCTGGGATGGTGGGCAGGCGCCGCTCCGGAGCGATCCTCAGCTGCCAGCGGCATGGGAGCCCTCGGTGTAGCTGCCTCACTGCAGAGCGCTGGCTGTCTTTGTTTGCTGATATATTCATTATTTTAAGTCTGTTTTCTTAGCAGTCCTTTGAGCCATTCAGCCCCTCGAGATATCTCTGAGAACTTCCTCTCCAAGGACCGCTCAGTGTTACCATTTTATCTCTGTCACTATGAGTGCATGCATGAAAGTGGCCTTTATTACAAAGCAGAAAGATCTGCTCAGGCAGCCACTTGGCAGAGGCCACTTCCTCCTGGCGCGTCTTGTCTGGGTCAGGGGTGTGTTCCCGGCCCTGGCACTGGGAGGGCTTGTGCTGCCACCCTGGGTTTTTCCTGCAGAGTAGGTGCCAGGTCCTGTGCCTTGCCATGGAAGGAGCAGGGGCTCTGAGACTCAGATGACTTTAGGCAGGTGGGGGCAACCTCTCGAGCAGCTGGGGTCCCCAATATCCTCCTCAAGTGCTGGGTGAGGGGCAAAACCCACAGTGCTGCCTGCATCCTGGGGCAGCCTGGTTACCAAGGTGATACCTGGCCAGGTATGGTGCTGGCCCTGGGTTCTTGGGTATCTGGGGCTTTGTAGTTGAGAACAGTGTCCAGAAACCACCTTGAGACTGCAGCTGCACAGAGCCTCTCAAATCAAGGTGTAGACGGAGGAGGGGAGGTGTCACATCTGGGCATGGCATCGCTGAGCATAGCAGCAAATTCCCCAGAATGCAGTGGTGGGAGGTGTAGCTCTCTGAGTAAAAGTGGCCACCCATCACCCCACAACCTGGAGACCTGTGAGCCTGCTGTGCCCTTCACCTGCCCGTGTCCCTCCAGCTGAGTCCCTGTTGAGCAGTACCGCAGGGTCAGGTGCCTTTCCTCACCAGCACTCGGGTGCCCACGGCTCTTCCACCTTCGCAGCACTGAAGCAAGGGAGGATTAACCCTACCACCTTTTCCTGTCTGCCCCTGAGCCCTGGCTCCAGCGCCCTGCTGGTCACTGCATCCCTGCTAGACTTGGTGCCCACCCTTTTCTCCCAGGACAAGGACCTTCCTGGTGGCCAGGGTCCCCTAGTCCCCAGCCTGTCTGTCAGGAGTGACACATCTCCCAGAGGGAACTGTCTTGAAAGCACGTCCTGAGCCTTGGCCCAGGAATTAGGGTGGCAGTTGTAATGATGCCCTTTTCATTGTTGTTTTGCAATGCTGAGGATCAAAGTCAGGGCTCAGGCTCGCAGGCAAGCACTTACCCTGAGGCTACATTCCGCCCCAGGTGGCCGCTCTCCTGCCTGTGCTTTTACTTCTTGTTACCAGCACCTGCATAAATTGGGGCGCATGGGAACTTTGGAAATGGAGGCCGCCCTGGAACCCAGTTCTGCAGATATTAGCTGTGCAATTGGTAGCTACTTAACCTCAAGGAGCCTTAGTTTTTCTTTTCTGTGAAAGGGTAGAAATGTGAGAGGTGACTGTGGAATGCTGTCGGGCAACCTGGCTGCCCCAGTGGGAGTGAGAAGCCCTTCTGGGCAGAGGTTGCAGTGCCAGGCGCTGGGAAGACACTGAGCTGGGACACTGAGCTGTACCCAGGTTCTGCTGGCTCCCCTCCCTGCACTGCCGAGGCAGCTGTGGGAACATTTACCTAGATTCGTAGGAAATGGGCTCTCTAAAGCCCAGGCCCGAAGTCCTGATTCTAGAAGCAAGGAGGGTGGGCTACACAGGGAGCTTGGGTGCCCTTGGGACACATGAAATGAAAAGTGAGTGAAGGACAGTGTGAAGCATCACACATGGTCCTGCGTATGCAAACCTGAGGCTAGGAGACGGAGGGAGGGCAGGTGCAGGTACTTGGGTCCCCTGGGCAGGGGAGTCAGGGTTGCAGTCTGTCCCATGATTTCATGTACCTAGGCCAGGTTACCACACAGAATGAAAATTAGCAGAAGCAAGTCCCGCCTGGACTCAGGAATGTGGTGGCCATCAGGGACAGGCCCCAGCCTCTGCACCCAGCCGCTGTGGCTGCCCGGCAGAATGGCGGGGGCCTGCAAGAAGGCGCCTGGCTGCAAAGCTGAAAGGGCCTGCTCTTCTCTTGCTGTCCCTCGTGTGTACCTCTTGTCCTGCAGCATGCTGTAGAGTCCTCAGGAAGTTTTTAGATCCTTCCCAGGATGGCTCTGGGGAGGAGTGAGTAAAGGTGCCCACCGCATCTTTGTAGATCCTGGCATGGCTGAGCCCTGTGGCATGTGCCTGAATGCCTGGTGCCCCAGTTGCCTGGGCTGGCTGTGCCCCTGGCATGGGATGGGACGCAACAGAGCATCTGCGGAGATCCCAAGGCCTCTGGGAGGGTGGGGCCTCCTCCTGTGAACTTTGCGCTGTCTAATTGCTGGTCCATAGAGACCTGGCTGAAAATTAGTTTAAATGCTAAATTGAGTTAGAAACCACTAGCCTCAGCCCCTGTGGAAACAAGATACCGTGTAAAAATAGAAACTTCAGGTCAGCTTGTTTTTCTAAGCTTTGTGCTGCTTTGCAACGAGGCTCCAAGTCCTTTGGCAAATAACGTTTGCTAAGAATCAGGTAGGTGTGCGTGGAGTGCTTTCAGAGGAAATTGGCCATTTTTTATTAACAAAAATCAAGGCAGGGGAAAGAACCTGTTTTGCCCAAGTGGAGCGTCACTGTGGCCAGCGCTGACCCCTGCCAGGAGTCACCATAGCCCTGCAGCTGAAGGGAGAGTGGCTGCATTCCTTCTCTGCAGCGATGGAATCAAATGGTAGCGGCAGCTAACGATTTCCACGATCTTCAGCCGACCAGAAAGCCTCGGGATCCGACCCACAAACAAGCAGAATTGGTCTTCCTCCAGAATTCTGTTCTGATTCAGCCATAGGGTTGTAAATCAAAGGTCATCTGAAAACCAGCCAGCTTTTCCCGAGCTGCACATCTTAAATCCTTCATCCCAGCAGACCTGCAGCTCCCTGCGGACCCCAGCTCCCTGAGGACCCCAGCCTAAGGAAAGGGAGTGCTCCTGTGCAGAGGGAAGCTTCGGCTCTGGTCCAGCAGGCACCTCTCGTGGTTTTGGTAGCTGCCCATCATCCCTCTGTGCCCATAGGGGCTGATCCTAGGATCTGTGGGTACCCAAGTCTGGGTGCTCGAATCCGTTATGCAAAATAGGACAGTGTTCGCATAGGGCTGCACACATGCTCCTGCAGACTGCAGCCCACCCTGGGTGACTCTACACATCTGGCAGGACGCCAGCGTGGTATGAATAGTCGTTCTTCTGTGTAGGGGAGAAGGCCCTGCACAAATGTTGGTACATGTTCAGTATAGGCCCAACTTTTTTTTTGCAATATTTTTGATCCTTAGTTGGTTAATCTTCAGAAGCAAAACACAGATACAGATCGCTGATAGAAGTGAGCTGGGTGACTTCCCAATATTGGTGCCATCAGAGGGACTTCAGGGTAGGTAGGCCAGCTGCAACGGCTGGTCCGAATGTGCCCTTGCCGTGGCTCCTGGGTGATGCATCAGCAGAGTGGAGGGAAAGTAGAGGAGTCTGCAGAGGCAGCCAGTGATGGAAGAGATGGAAGGCAAAAGAGACCCAGCGTCCAGGGCTCTCTGAGACAGTACACGCTACACATTTTATGAAAGGAGCGCCGACTGCGAGGCTTAGGTGCCAGGGTCTGACTGGAAGGGTTGCTTCTGTGGATGCTCTCTGTGGGCCGAGGCCGGAGGGTCTGGCATGCACTTTTGTTGCAGGTACAGATCTGTGTTTTTCTTGATGTCTCCAGAGTATCTCAGAAGCCTGCAAGCTGCTTATTTAAGAAGGTAGCAGGCCAGGAAAGATGTGTTGTCAGGGGTGATGCAAGTGGTAAACACCTCATCCCTTGAAAGCAAGACCAAACCTGCAGGACCAACGAGATAGCCAGTGGACTAAGTGCCTGCTTAGCCAAGCACAGGGACACAGGACCCTGGTTTGATCCGGGGTACCACATGCCATGCCAGCCCCTCCCCTGGGCACGCTGAGCCAGGCACAGAGACCAGGCATAGTGGCAGGCACACCTGTAATCCCAGCACTGGGGAGGCTGAAAACAGGTCTGAGGTGTCTAATGAGACTCTACAAAATACATAAAAAGAAAAAAGACCAACCCTGCCTAGGGGCAGAGGAAGCCCACTGGGTAGGAACTGGGCCTTTCAAAAAGCAGCCTCTTCTCCCTAGCACTGGGTGTTAGCTGAACAGTGAGAAGAAAGAAGGGGCAAAAAAATGGGGCAAGCCAGGGTGCTTGGGATTCACCTAGGATCTCATTTAACCTTTTTTTAAAAAATCTTTTATTTATTTATTTAGAACAGGGTCTTGCTATGCAGCTCACACTCCTAGTAAGGCCCATCTCAGCCTCCCCAGCACTGGGATTACCGGCGTGTGCCACCTCGTGCAGTTTCAGTGGCCAGCATAGTGTGCCCGGGGTTCCAGGGCTGGCTAGGCATGCAGTGCTGGGGATCAAACCTGGGCCCTTGCGCTTGCCAGGCAGGCTCTTAGACCACAGAGCTATCTCCCTAGACCACATTTAATCTTTAAAATGAGTCAACTTCAGTTATTTAAGTGAAAGAAAATCTCTTGGAGGTGAAACAGTCAAGTGAAAATGAATATAAAATTTATGCTTTCCCATTTTTAGAATAAGCCTGGTTTTCTTTTTAGAGAAGAAAAAGGACCTTTTTTGTCCTCTCCTTTGAGCTAAAGTTGTATGTGCTTGTGTGTGTGAGGGCACGCATGTGTGAGTGCGCGTATGCTTGGGCGGGGTGCTAGAGGCTGCACCCAGGACTGCCCACGTGATAGGCGGGCACTCTACCTCCATTGCTGATCTAGGGCTCCTGGCCCCTGAATTAAAATTTCTCCAAGTAGCAAGGAGGAAACTCATTCTGGCCCGTCAGCCTTTAACCAACCTTCGGCTCTGTGCACAGAAGCTCTGGTGCGAAGTAGTCCTCTCTGAGACCCAGGGAGATAGGCTGGTGGGGGCTGAGCGGAAGCCCTCTTGGCACGTGGGAAGCAAGCAGTTGGATGTGGGTCCAAAATAGCCAAAGGGCCGTTCCCCAAAGAACGTGGTATTTCCTAGTACAAGTCATTTTTTCACGTTGAAAAACTCCACATGCACTTCTTTTTTTCCATTTATCATTCCTGAAATCCTAGAAGAAAAGCGTATTAGGAAAAAGAGGCTTTAGGGTCCATACAATACATAGGCTTTACTTTCCCAAAGTTGTTCCTGGGAAGCATAGGTCTTTTAAAACTTCTACAAGCCAAAGATTGTAAGAATTTAAGGAAAATCGTTAATCTTGTCTACAGAATATGAATACCTTCTTACAGACTGTTTCTAAAGCAGTCCCCTTCTGACAGTGTCCATACAAGCTGGAAGGACCTCTGTGTATTACATCTGTGTTTTCTTCGTAGCTAGAGTTGCTTCAGAAAGTACCTTTGCCAACTTGGCAACAGTGACAGCATTGGAAGGTGCAGAAGGATGTGCAGGCGGCAGTGAGCACCCAGAGGTGCAGAGGCTCTGAGGCTCAGGAAAATGTAGGCCAACTGCAGGGGATGCCAGATCACCCTCGGACGGCTGATGGGAGAAGAGGTGGACACAGGTGTTGGGGAGGCTGTGGGGAGGCTGGGCCATGTGCTTTTGTGGTACAGTAGTGCCTCCAGTGTGGGAATCGCAGTGACGTTCCTCAAAACATTAGGCATAGATTGACCAGAGGATCCAGCCAGTCCTGTTGGAATACCCCCCGAGACTAAGCAGATCCCCAAATAGGTACTCATACACCACATTCCCAGCAGAAGCCACACGTGTGCCAGCAGATGCCTGTGTGTGCCTGCAGTGCAGAGTGATCTGCCGGAAAGAGAAGCAAGGCCCGCACCTGCTGGGGGCAGAGCAGCCTGAAAGACTGCTGAGGAAAGGCTCAGCCAGGCCGGGGCTGGCTGCTCCGGCTGCGGCCCACCGAGCCGAGGCCCTGTGATCGCCCTCGCCACAGCTTGCTGCTGGCTGCAGGCTCCGGCTCTGCAGGGAGCCTCAGGCCTGCATGGCCTTAGCCTCTGGTGCCCACAGCATGCACCTGAGCTCATCCTCTGGAGCCGAGAGCCCCGTGGGCAGAGGCAAGGCTCATTCTCAGTGAGCAGCTCCAGGTGCCTCCCCTTGTGCTCGGCACACACATGGTGATAGGGAGATCTGGCTCAGGTAACACTGGGGATGATGTATGTGCTCAGCCCACGTGACAGGCGCCAGCCCACATGCAGAGGCCGCACTCCGCCGGCTCCCACACTGCTGGTGGTGTGTGCTTCCCATGGGAAGCGTCCCTAGAGCTCTTGGGTCATCGGCCATGGCAGCCGGACGGTGGAGACAGCCCGGGCGAGGCGAGGCAGTGGGGTGCCCTGCACCTGGAGTCTAGAGGCGAGGGGCTGGCGCTGTGTCAGGGCGCAGTTCTCCAGATGTCCACACTTAGGCTTTGTGCAGAACATGGGGACACAGCAGTGAGGGAGGAGCCGAGGTCAAGGGCTGTCCTCCAGCAGCTCTGTGTACACACCTCTGCACGCTGCGTTCCCGGAGCCCTGCCCAGTGCTGCCTGCCCCCGTTAGCTGCATTGCCCTCACCCATAGCCAGAGGAGGCTGCCCTTTCGTTCTAATGTGCCTCACAAAATCATTCATCACAGGAAAATGTGCACAGTATGGAGGTGGCCGCCCTACCAAGTGCAGGGTGTACAGTTCAGCGCTATCGGTTACATTTGTGTTGTGCCACCACGGCTGTTAGCCAGCCCTGGAACGCTGCACTTTGCAAACCGAAGCTCTGCCCCAGGGTGCCGGCTCCCCGCTGCTGCCCAGCCCAGCCCCCAGCAGCCACCATGCTGCCTCCTGTCTGTGGCTCTCACCACCTGTAGAAGGGCAATCGGTGCGCGTCATTTCATCATAGCTGGCGTGTGCGCCTAGCACCATATCCCCATGGTGCGTCCACCTGTAGCCTACGCTGGGGCACCTTCCTTGTTGGGCTGAACCCAGTTGCTTCCCCAGTCTCTTGTGGGCAGGACTCATGCTCGTGCACCTGTCTGGGTCCCTGCTTGCTGCTTTTGGGTCCATACTGGGTTCTACACTTGGTGCTTTGAGGAGGCGGCAGGCCGTTTCACTCCATGGCTGTGTGCAGTTCCTTTCCATGCAGGATCCAGCCAGGGTTGCGGTTTCTCTGCATGTTACCAGCACGTACTCCTGGCTTCTCCACAGTGCTTGTCCTGCCAGTGTGAGGAGTTTTATTTTGTTCTAAAATCAACATCCAGCCAGGGGGTCAGAAACGCAGTAGGACTAGAGTCCCACACAGCAGAGATGTGCTGGCTGTCCCTGCTGTCCTGTGCATACCTGTGTGCGTGCCCATACGCCACAGTCCTTGGCTCAGACCTGGCTCCACGCGTGCCCTGGCAGCGCTGGTCATGGGTGCTGCTCCCTGATACCTCAGAAGCCCTCTGGGAGAGGTGAGGGGGGACCTGGGAGGACAGCAGTCCCTAATGTTGATGTCTCTGCTGCTGCAGAACCACGACCATGCCTGCATAGCCTGTCGCATCATCTTCCGCTCTGACGAGCACCACCCTCCGCTTCTGCCCCCGAAGACAGACTTGACCGTGGGCCTGCATGGTGAATGGGTGAGCCAGCGCTGTGAGGTGCGGCCCGAAGTCCTCTTCCTCACACGTCACTTCGTCTTCCACGACAACAACCACACCTGGGAAGGCCACTACTACCACTACTCAGACCCCGTGTGCAAGCACCCCACCTTCACCATCTACGCCCGGGGCCGCTACAGCCATGGGGTGCTGTCCTCCAGAGTGGTGGGTGGCACAGAGTTCATGTTCAAAGGTAGGCCCTGGGCCCAGGGAACACGCAGGTGTGCTTTGGGGGTAGACTGCAGAGCACAGCCGAGGGACAGGCCCCTGTCCTGCCGAGATGCTGGGGCAAGAGCAGGAGCAACTCAGGCCGCTCTGCTCCCCAGAAACCGCAGCATCTCTGCCTCAGCGGAACTTGGGGTCTCTTCCTGCAGCCCCAGCACCATGGGGCCCATGCCACGTGGGCAGCTGCATACCCAGCCTGTGGCTCCAGGTGCTCCTGGTGGCCATAGCAGCTCACACCCCAGGTTCTTCCTGGTGGGGAGGAGGAACAGGTGTTAGTGACTCTTAGGGTCTCGGAGTCTTCATCTCTCCCTGAGCTTGCTGCATCCTTTAGAGGGTGTCACGGGTAGGGACAGGAGCTGCGATGGGTGTCCCCACCTGGTGCTCAGAGGCTAGGACAGGACAGGCTGTCCTAGGAAGGGAGGTTCTGTTTTGTTTTTAAGTTTGAGCATCTTCATGAACTAGTGCCAGCCCTGTCACCACACGATGCAGAGAGGACAGCTGAGGTCGTGGGAGTGGTAATACCAGTCCAGTCAACAGGACGCCTGTGTTAGTGCAGAGAAACCCAGAGCCTGAGTCCTCCTGTTGCAGAGGAGGCGGCTTTGGTCCTGGGATGACCACACTCAACAGAGGGTGGTCTCTGGCTTGACCAGCCAAGCCCAGTGTGTGCGGAGCAGTGTCACCCCCTGGGGGGCCTCATGGGGAGGGTGTCTCCAAGGGCAGCGCTGAGGATCAGCCTTAGTCCAAGTGTGAGCAGTGTGCTGTGTTTAAAGGCACACGCTGTGGATGAGCCAACAGGACCTGCTAATCAGAGGCTTCTACACTGCCCGGGATTTCTGTTCAATCCACTCATAGTTTTTTGCTTGCAACATATTCTTGATGCCCAAGTTATGTGCCAGTATTGATTTATGAAAAAGCTAACTAGCTGAGATACTTGGCAGCCAAACTTGTAGGCACCCTGAAACCTGTTCATGAAATCAAATTCCAGTTTCTGCTGCATAATTCTGCCTCATAAGGAGCCAGCACAGTGTGCCTTCTGGTCACGCACAGCGTGCTATGGTCCCTCGCATCAGCGGGAGTGAGCTTCCTTCGTTAGGTCCCCACCTAGGCAGGCAGGTCGGCAGACACAACGCCTTGCACACCTCTCCAGCATGCGAGCTGTGTGCTGTGCTGTGTCAGCTCCAGATGGCTGTACCTCCTGAGGCCATGTCACGTGTGTAAGTCGTTACACTCTAATTTGTAGGAAATAAGCACTCATGCAGGTTCCAGCCGGCCAGCTTGCTTTCCAGCCATCCTGACCTGTGGTTGTGGGTCCCCTGATGCGGCGCCCATGGGTGCAGAGGGATAGTTGACAGCATTAGGGGTCTGCCACTCCTAGGGACAGGCGGACTTCCCACCCGATACCCCTGTGGCCAGCAGGGTGGGTGGGCAGGACAGCTGGGAGGGAAGCCTTGGTGAGCTCTGCTGCTGTGTCCCCTGATGTCTCCCTGGTAACCATGGCGTCTCCTCTGCCCTGCATAGTGAATCACATGAAGGTTACTCCCATGGATGCGGCCACAGCCTCGCTCCTCAACGTCTTCAACGGGAACGAGTGTGGGGCCGAGGGCTCCTGGCAGGTGGGCGTGCAGCAGGACGTCACTCATACCAATGGCTGCATGGCTCTGGGCATCAAGCTCCCCCACACAGAGTATGAGATCTTCAAGATGGAGCAGGATGCCCGGGGGCGCTACCTGCTCTTCAATGGCCAGCGGCCCAGTGATGGGTCCAGCCCAGACCGGCCTGAGAAGAGGGCCACATCCTACCAGATGCCCCTGGTCCAGTGTGCTTCCTCCTCGCCCAGAGCTGAGGACCTGTCTGCCGACGGCGGGGGCAGACAGTACGGCCGGGCGCCACGAAGGAGAACCCAGCCCATGCTGCTGGCCACCCTCGCTGGCCTTCTGACTCTGCTGCACTGGGGTGGGCCTAGCTAGAAATTTTTAGGAAGTTCTATTTTTCTGAACTAGGATTCCTTACCATATACAGATTTTCTTTATGAAAAGGAAAGACACTGATTCTTTTGATGCACTTGAATGCCCAAGGGCTGTCGCTCCTTTTCCCGCCCTCCCTTCCCGCCCTGAGTCATGAGCAGCCCGTTTGAAGTTTCTGCTTTGAACTCCGTCCAGCCTGATCCCTGGCCCCAGCGAGTTTGCAGCAGCGATTGCACTTTAAGTCCGTGGAGCTTCGGCTGGTGTGTCTGTGGAGGCCTCGGGGTTGAGCGCTGGGTCCTATTGTTTTTGTCCTCTTAAATATTAGATTTCTGAGTCGAGCTTAGAAGGGCCTCCTCCAGGCTGCAACCTTCCCTGCGTTTTGACTGCAGTTGCTTTGCACCCTCTATGGAGTCTTAGGCTCCCAGGTTTAGGCTCTGGAATTGGGGCACAGTTGTTTGGGGACTACGACCAAGACCTGTACTGACGACGAGATGTGGGCATAGATATGTACATAGCAGGGCGCAAGTTTAGTGAGTAGCTTTACAGAAACAGGGGTGAGAATCAGAACTTTCAGAAGTGTTTTGAGAAAAAGTATTTGTAATTAAAATTCCAAAGTAATTTAAACTATTTTTACATCACCGGTTTGCAGTTGTCAAGATGAGGTGGTTGTCATTTGCTGGTCTGGGTGGGGGCAGGATGCAAGCAGCTGTTTCACTTGCCCTCTCCGCAGATGGGGGTGGGGTGGGCAAGGGAGGAGCAAAGGCGTCGGCTGCTGAGCGGAGGGCAGCGGCTGCACTGGGCTCCTGCGAGCTGGAGGTGCCCACTTGTTGCCTGGTTTCCTCACGGGGGCTGTCCGGGCCCCCCAACTGGTCAGAGTGGGGACAGGGAGATCCCAGCTCCAGTGTCTCTGCCGTCTCTACACCCTTGGTGTGCTGCTTGACTCGGTTTCCTTCTTGACTTTGACTTCCCGTGTCCCGACCTTCAGCTCCTGGGCTACTGCTTGGAGTCAGCATGCCAGAGGCACTGGAAGGGCGTGGCTCCTGTGGACAGTTCCTGGCCATGCTACCTACTCACCAAGTGCCATTGCTGCTGGAGTCCAGCACGGGGCAGCGGGCAGTGACCGAGAGCTTGATGTCACCAGCGGTAGACGTGGTTCAGGCAGAGCCAGCCTCAGATATGGGAACTGACTGTTGAGAGTTAGTCATGGGGCAGGGTGAAATTAGGGCACAGGCACAGAGTGCAGTGTGCACCCCGTCCAGATTCTGTTCTGAGTTTGCACACCTGAGGGCTTTATACCAAATGAAAATGCCAACACAGTGTCTGCCAAATTTAATAAACAGAAGTCGAAAATAATTTTACAAAATGCATTTTATACAGGAACCTATTTAATACTGATACTCAGTTTAAAGAAAATAATAAAATCATGTGAAAAGCTGAACTCACTGCTAAAGAAAACCCCAGTGATTCGTGACAGAAGTAACAGATTTGTAAAGCTCACTGACACCCACCAAGGCCTCTCTGTACATGTTAAAAGCATGCCACATGTGGGCACACATACATCTAAATACATAGGTGTGGACCAGTGCGCTGATAGTGCATGTGTACGCATCTCAGGGATAATAGCAAGCACATTGTCATACTACCTTCTGATACAGTAAGTCATTGCAGACAGAGGCCAGCAGAACATGTTCACCAATTGCTGACACAGGCTTGCGCTCGCCGCTGAGACACCCATCTGTGCTCCATCTGGTCTAGGTCATGCCGTGTTAGTGTCGGCACAGGTCCAAGGCCCCCAACCTGTCCCGCAGCGGAGGTCACAGTGACTTCCCATCGCCTTGGAAAAACAGCCGTCCATTTCCAGGTCACATAGCCTTGAGAGTCGGAGGTGTCAACACAGCAGCAGCAAGATGTCATGGGGGGGGCAGGGCTGCCCCTCAAGTGTTCTAGAACAATTTCACTCATGCCGCAATGCAGCAGGCTTGCAGGAGCGGAGGTTTCCTCTCAGCAGGCAACGCTACTTGTGGATGCCAGGATCGGAGGAGTCACGAAGTGTGGGAGCTCGCTGGCCTGCTCCAGCTGGGTGTCTAAGCCCATCTCTGTAACAGCACTGACTGTGGCAACTGACCACGAGTAGTGTGTTTGGCTCACAGTTCTGGAGATGGAGGAACCCAAGGTCAGGAACCTGTCCCTGGGCGGGGCCCAGTGCTGTTTTAGTCTGCAGCAGAAAGGGAAAGGAGGAGCTGACGTGCCCCCGAGGCAAAGCATGGGGCCCACTCGCTTTGTCCAGCCTGCCCTCCATGAGGGCTGGCACTCCAGGGAGAAGGCTGAGGGCTCCTGGGTGGCCCCAGCCCTGACACTGCCACACTGAATAAACTGGAGTCACCGCCCCAGGCTTCCTTTCTTCAGGGCAGTGGGCTGGTCAGGAGCTGCCAGAAAGCTGCTCTTTGTGACAGTGAAATTTGGGTATAACCAAGGCTTTAGACAAACATTCGGGCTGACTCTGGGCTCAAAAAGGTAATTCCTGGTTGGAGGTGCCTTTAAGATCTGCCCCCAGCACACAGGTGATGCTTGGGTTTCAGAGGACAAATACTTGGAACAGCTGAAGTCAGCTGAATATCTTTACTCTGCGATGCTTCATAGAAGAAGTGTATTGTGGGACATGGGGAGCCTTTGTGTGGGAGTGTGCGCACCCTCATGTCTCCCGCTCTTCTTAGAACATTGCTGTACTTTGGTGAGCATTCTGGTACGCTGCTTGATCCCAGCCCACATGTCCAGGTATGGCTTCATTTGCATGTATGTTCTTAGACTGATCTGTTATGCAAGCACTCACTCAGCCTCGCCAGTATTTCTCCGAGTGTTTGCACTGAGTCAAATGTCCAGACTTGCTTCTGTCTGCAAGGCCTTGGTCTGAGCCAGGCCACAGTCTGTTCTCTTCAGATGACGGGCCATGCTCCATGCCACAGCTCCAGAGGAAATCCAGGAGGGCTTCCACTGCTCCTAGTGCAGGATGATCACCCGCCACCTTTTTGAGACCTAAATCTATGCTCCCGCCCACTCCACGACTACAGCTGCACCCCTCCTGCCATTCCAGGGGTAGCAGGTAACCCCAGGCAGGAGGAAGAGGTGTCAGCCAGAGCCACAGCTCTGCTCAGGCTCCTTCCCCACAGCCGCTCCTCTGGGTCACAGGAACCACTTCCTCCTGACCTTCGGACCTAAGGGACGAAGGCTTCTCCTGCTGCCAGCCCTGCCACTTGGACCACCCTGGGCAGTTTTCCTAAACTTTGATGGTACCTAATGTCTAGGGAGTCTTCCTCTAATCCCCTTTTGGATGATAGTCCTTTGGTTTTGATTTTATTCTCATATCTAAGTTTATTAGCGGAACCAAGCAAACATGAGCTGGAGCCTCTGGTTCAGCTGAGGCCCAAGTATTCCCAGCGCAGTGAGTAGATCATGTGTGGGGCCAGCCAGTCTGGGAGGTGGCTCCTTTGGCAGTGGGTGCAGCCTTCGGTGCATGCGTCCCTGATGGGCTGTGTGAGCACTCAACAGGCCGCTCCTGCGCAGAGAGAGCAGTGGGGACAGGGCTGATCACCCACAGACTGCCAGATCCATGTGGCCCAGACAGAGGAGCACTTTCCGTCCTCACAAGCACCACTTTCCACTTTGGGGAGGCCAATCATTTAATTTAGACTGGACTGCACATTTTTATTCCGAGAAATTTTGTGTTCCATTTTCTGTCTTCCCACAGATGACTTATAGAATGGGTGTGCCTATTCTATAGATGCGCCGTTCTCCATACGAAAGCTCCCCGCTGCCAAGATGTGCCCTGTGCTAAATGCTAAGGGCCATCTTTTTGGTTGAGTGTGAGACCTACTCTTTGAAACGCAAGACCTAGCCATTGTGCAGAGTGACGGGAGAGCTCACCTACCTGTGCAGCTGAAGCTCCGCACCATGGCGAGCAGCTGCCCTCTCCTGGCCCTGGCCCTGCAGCCCACTTCTCCCTTTCTGACTTTGGCTCTTTGAGAAGCCGCATGGAGCTGGAGTGCCCTGGCCTCTGCCTCCTGTGCTTGGCTCCCTTCACGTAGCATCGCATCCTCCGGGTTGACCTGAGTTGTCACTTATTCCACGATCACCTCTGTTTAAGGCTGCATGTGCATATCACATTTCCTTTACCCGTCCACCCAGCGGTTGCTTCCCTGTCTTGGCTGCTACAAATAATGCTACCATAAATGTAAGAGGGAAGATTAGGTTTATGTCCAGTACTAGGATTGATGATTCTATTCCTTTTTGAGAGACTTTCATGTAGTTGTCTATATCAGCCACACTGCTTCACACTTTTCCCAAGCAGTGCACAAGAGGTCCGGGGTCTCCGCATTGTTTCTAGTGCTCATCTTTTTCCTGACGATGGCCATCCTAAGAGATACGAGGTAAAGTCTCATTATGGTTTTGATTTGCATTTCCCTGATATTGAGGATGTCGGCCACCTATTTCGTGTTCCTGTTGGCCATTTGCCTATGTTTGGAGAAATGAATGTCTAGTCAAAACTCTTCACCTATTCTTAAAATTGTTTTTTTTTCCTTGTGCTTTGGAGTTATTGTGGTTCCCTGTATGTTGAAAATATGAATATTTTATCAGATATGTGATTTGGAAACATTTTCTCCCCCTGTGTAGGTTACTTTTCACTGTAGGAATAAACTTTACCATGGGTGTAAATGATTTGTACTCTTAAAACTATGAAATATAAGTGAAAATGGCTGAAGAACTCACAGATAAATAGCCATCAGTTGTTCGTGGAGAGAAAGCCTTACCGTAAACATGCCCATATTACTGAAAGGGCACATAGGCAATGCCATCCCTATCAAAATCCTATTGACCATCTTCACAGAAATAGGAAACAAGCTCAGAAGTAATACGGAATCACAAAGGACCTCAACCAGCAAAACAACCTTGGCGAAGAACAAACTCACTCTCCTTAATTTCAAAATACATTACAAAGCCATACTTCCCCAAACAAGGTCATAGTGACTAAAGACAGATGTGTAGACTAAGGCGCAGAATGGGAAATCCAGAAAGAACCTAGCCTGGCCAACAAATCTTTTAAAAGTCAGCTAAGAATACATATGCAGGAAGGACAAACTATGATACAAATACTTTTGGGAAAACTGGAAAATCACATGAAAAAAGAATGAGATGAGATCATTATCTTATACCATACACAGAAAGGAACTCAGAATGGATTGAAGCCTTAGCTGCAACTTGAACCTGTAAATTAATAGAAAAAAACAAAGAGAAAAGCCTTGGGAACTTGGCACAGGGCTGATTTCATAGAGATGGCTCTGAAAGCGCGAGCAACAAAAGCAAAAATAAAATAAGTGGGTGAGGGCCAGCCAAATAGCTCAGTGGATTAAAGCACATGCTTAGGCAGACACAGGGGCCAGAGGTTCCATCCCCAGCCTGCCGTGCCAGCCCTGCCCCAGGGTGCACTGAGACTGCGATTGAGACTGGGCGTGGTGGCACAAGCCTGTAATCCCAGCTCTTGGGAGGCTGAACACAGGCAGATCACTATGA
>NDGM011059015.1:0-17647 GCA_002564305.1 Octomys mimax
AAGTATATCTTGACCCAGACATGAGCCGTGCTCTTTCAGTTGACTGTCTCCATCAGTCACATGCATAGTTTCATCAGTCTAAGAATCACAATTCCTTTCATTAAAGGAACTATTATTTAGAACAATTGTGGCTCAAGTAAACCTTTATTTCTCCTAATTATTTCTTTCTCTCTTTTTTTTTTTGGCGGAACCAGGGATTGAACTCAGGCCCTTGCCCTTGCCAGGGAATTGCTTATTCTACTGAGCCATCTCTCTAGCCCCTTTCCTAATTATTTCTGTTAAAGGCTTATTTTTCATCAGAAAGCTTGGTATTAATAAGTGGGCTGAAAGCACTCTGCATATGCATTTCATACTCCATCAATAGTTTGGATCATTTCTGAAGGAGACTTGACATTTCTAGTGAAGAGGCACAGTGTGCTGGCTTGGTTGACCAAGACACTGTTGAGACACTTTAAACAATGGTTTCCTGGATCCACAATGAACTATGCTAAGAGAGACATTGGAAAGAACAACTCAGATATTGAACAGTTGAAAGTTTATAAATATGTTTATATGAAATGATAACACCTGGAAAATGTATTTTATTAAGTATTTTGGTAGAGGTAAATAATTTTTTCCCTTTTAGATATAAAAGACTGAAGTGTCTGTGATGCTTTTCTTTCTGCAGTTTAGTCATCTGGCAATCTGGGGAAGCATAATCATCTGGTTGATGTGCTTCAAAATTTACTCCCACTTCTGGCCCACCATCCCCATTGCTCCTGAAATGGCAGGACAGGTTAGTTCTACCAACTGGGACTGTCCATACATTTTCTCAGGACTCTGCCAACAAGAAAATCCATCCCTAAACTTTTCCTCCAAATGCATGAAGCAAAATCAGCTTCTTTTCTTTATAACTTACCCAGTTTCAGGTATTGTATTATTACCAACAAAAATTGATATGATATAATATGTCAAAATGTGTTAATTTAGTACTTTAAATATGTGCAGTTCATTGTCAAAAAATAATAAAAATTTAAAATATGGCTTAACTCATAAATGTCATAGAATAAATATCATAGTAAGGGAATGGTAATAAGCTGATTTTGTTCCCATTTTAGTCAAAATATTTACCATACATTTTACAACGAGAATTTAATGTTTGATGTTTCTGTGTATATGTATATAAATACTGGATGCTAACTGATCATACCACTAAAGACCTTCTGTATGTTGCTGAGTGTCTTAAGCCTAAGCTGAGTTTCAAAATGAAAGAACATGGAACTTTTTGTCTTATTTAAATAACAAATGAAGTATTATTCTGTTTATTTGATCATCAGTGAAATTCATAGAATGACAAGTTAAATTACCCCTTTGAAAAATGTGTCCCCCATGTATGTATCAATGTATACGTTTATACATTGATACGTTTCACCACTGAAAGAGCCAAATATTGAGTTATTCTGAACTCGAGCTACCTGTTTCTTGATCCGAAGTGTAAAGGGTATTTATTGTTTCTGTGTTTAAATATATTCAAATCTAGAGAAATATTCTGTCTTGGTGGACTAGAGTCAGGCATCACTGAAATCCTACTCTGGGCTATTTGTCTATATCAATAGGTACCTGGCTCTGTTAGGAGATAGAGAAACCACTGGAAATCACTAGATTGCAACCTAAATGAGCAAGCAACTAGGTGAAACCCAGAACTGCTGGTACTTAGAAAGATAAGTAAAGTGGTAGAAGTAATACACACAAACACTGAAGGAATGATAACAGTGGGAAAGGGAACCTCCTCTCTGCTGGTAGGTAAGAAAACATCAGCATGCTTTTCTGCAGGACAGATACACAGACTGAACAGAAAGGTGTCCTGAGTTGAGGCAGCTAAAGTGGAGTGGGAGTATGATTCCCAGCATTTCTCTGTGGACTTAGTGTCAAGTTGGAAAGCCATCTTAGAAGTTCTGTCTATCTCTGTGGAACAAACAGAGGAAATTAAACAAGACTGGGGTGGGGAACCATCTTCCGTCACTTCCTCTGCCTTGGTGGGCAACACGGAAAATCAGAGAAAAAAAAAAACAAAACACTTTTTGTCTTTACAGCTCCAGGATGTAATGGCCTCTTCTCTCCAGGAAGCTAGTGAGTGTTGTCCCTAGGTGTTAGCTTGGGTGACTATGACCCAGAAAAGCTAAACTTTCAAGATGAAGGGAAATGACCCAATGCATAGATCTCATGAGACTGAATCCCAGGCTGCAGTCATCTTGAAGCCTAGCTTGCAGCAAATGCAATCATCCAGTCAGAGGGGAATGTAAAGTTAGTTAATTAAAATCAATAAATAGATTTCAAAAGGAGAAGGCCAGGAAGGAAAACAATAGTAGCCTGAACATGGTGACAGAAGAGCTCTGCTGCATGAAGTTTTATGCAGGTGAAGAGGGAGTCTAAGCATACTTGAGCCAGGCACTCATAGCTTCCTATCCCAGAACAGCCCCTGTGCCAGCAACTGCCTCTCCTTGCTCACAGCCATTCAGGACAAATGCAGCAGTGCAGCCATGGGCCATGCACACTGCCAAGAGCATGGTCTGGTCATTCCCTGAACTTTGGCCCATAATCCAGACCTACACAAGGACTCTAGATGGGAGAAGTTTGGTAAAAATCCAACTATTTCCTGCAACCTCAATCCTAGGTGTGGAAAAAATGAAGTATGTTCTAGTCTTTCTGCTGACAACCTTTCGTTAGTATTCATGTATGATCACGGAGAGGCATGGCTCCACCTCCAGAACTTGCTAAACAATTTTTCCTGCTGGGCTGAGAAAAACTCTGAACAATGAAGAATTATTTCACACTTTCTGTTTATCAGCAGCAACTAAAAATATAAATCTAGGGTAAATAATTGTATCCATTATAAATATCCCTACAAGGAAGAAATTGGACCCGTGTGTGTGTATTATTATTTTTGCTTCTGCACCATTCTAGCTTATTTTGTCATGTTTTCCCACATCAAGACTTGTTTCATATGCTTTTTTAACTTAACATTCCTGTTAACTCATTAGTTAAATTTAATCTCCGTGTCTTTTGTCTTACCTTTCCATTATATTTCCTTTGCATCTCAAACCTCTCCTCCCTCCCCTTTTTTCTTATCTATAAATATTATAATTAATGCTTATGTTTACTTTGTTTTTCTTTTTAACTTATTCTACATTATGATTATTCCTTTCTTGTCCTGTGTTAGTGAAATAATAGAGCACCTTTAAGTAAGTCTTAACTTATATATTGGTAAGGGGTTAGTTCTCTAAACGTTAATATTACCGTCACAGACTCTCTTTGATAGGCTGCAGGCATAATTTGCATCTACAGGCTGATCCTGTGCAGGAAACCCAGCCTTTCCCCATACTGATCCGAGTTCTACCAGTGTGTGCGGAGTCACAGAATCAGCCTGCTGCCCTCTGCTGGCTGGAGGATAAGTGTGACTGTAGTTTCGATTTGCATTTCTCTGATAGCTAGAGATATCAAACATTTTTTCATGTGCTTGTCAGCCATTGGTACTTCTGCCTTTGATGTTTGTTCATTTCATTTCACTATTTGCTGAGTGAGTTATTTGCTTTTTGGTGGTTAATGTTTTGGTTTCCTAATATACTCTAGATATTAATCCTCTATCAGAAGAGTGGTGAGGAAAGATTTTCTCTCACTCTGTAGGTTGTGTCTCTGCTGTTCTGTTTTCTTTTTTATGTAGAAGTTTTAAAAATTCCAATGTGTTTGTTGATATCTTCATGCAATCTCTTCGTTGATTCTTGATATTATTTCTTGTGACTTGGTAGTTCTATTCAGGAAATCTTTGCACCTATAGCTTCAAGTGTTTCCCTAAGTTTTCTTCAGGCAATTCAAATATTTCTGTTCTTATAACTAGGTCTTTAATATATTTTTCTTAGATTTTAGAACAGGATGGGAGATAGGAATATACTTTTATTCTTCTACAGAAAAATATTCAATTTTCTCAGAACCATTTTGTTAAATAAGCTGTCTTTTCTCCACTATGTTTTTAGCGTCTTTGTCAAAAATCAGACAGCTGTAGATGCATGCTTGTTTCCACATCTTCTGCTTTGTGTCATTGCTCTACATGTCTGATTTTGTGCCAGTGTCATGTTGCTTTTGCTACTTTGGCTTTGTAATATAAGCTGAAGTTGGGTGTTTTCAGGCACTCAGCTTTGCTCTTTTTGCTCAGGATTGCTTTGGCTATTCTGAATATATTGTGATTCCATATGAATTTTAGAATTATTTTTCTACTTCTGAGAATGTCATTTACATTTTAATAGAGATTGCATTTAGTTTGGGTAATATGACCGTCTTAACAGTGTTTTCTGTTAACTCATGAACAAGGCAGATATTTACATTTTCTACTGTCATCTTCAATTTCTTTCTTCAGTATTTTGCAATTTCCATGTCAAAGGACATTCACCTTCTTGAATAGATTGGTTGCTATGTATTTTATGTTGTATTAAGCTACTATGAGTAGAATTGTTTTCATAATTTCTTTTTCAGTGGGTTCATTATTGGTGTATAGGAAAGCTATCAATTTTTTTTTTCTTTTTAGCAATTTTGTGTGCTTCCACTTTAGCTTGAAACCTACTTTGTCACATGTAAAGATTCCTACTCCTGCTTGCTTCCAGACTCCAACTGCTTGGAATTTTATTTTTCATCCTTTTGTGTACGTCCTTAGAGGCAATATATAGTTATGTCTTGCAGGTAGTATACTCCTACTGTATACCAGTTGACCTTTTCCAAAATGTGGATAGAGTAGAAATGATCAACATATATGTGTAGAAGCTGAAGAGGTAAGCAATTATGATAAGGCCAAATTAGGACTTTAATGATGTCTCTCTATTAATGTCCTTTTGGGTGTTTCCGAATCAAAAATAAGTACCTGAACAAAAATGTACTTTGTTTTCTGCCCATATCTGATTGCTCTCCTTATTTTCTAGTAAATATTTTGTAAGAATCTGCTTTGTACATATACTACCCATTTTGCCAAACCAAGTCCTCTTTTTACCTGAACCACTAAAAATCTGATTATCACATTGATCAGTTTTCCAAAATTTACTTTGCAGAAATTTCAATTAATCACTTACGGTCAAGATTCAGTTCTCACTGGATTTGAATATAATAGCACAACTGTTTTAAAGACTATGTCTAGCAGTTAAAGTTGCACTGATAACTTATTATATGTTATCAAACCATCCTTGCATTCCTAGACTAGAAGCCTACTTAATCAGATTATCTATTTGATTGCAGAATATACTGTTGAATTAGCTAATGGTATTGCTGTGCACATACATCTGGTTTAGTGATGTCAGTTTCTTTTCTTTTTTCTTTTTCTTTTTCTGGCAGAACCAGGGATTGAACTCAGGCCCTTATTCTTGCCAGGGAAGCGCTTATTCCACTGAGCCATCTCTCCAGCCCCATCAGTTTCATACTGTCTCCTTATCTTGTCTGGCACCTTTTATTGTGATGGAGGGGAGGAAATAGAAAACTACCCTGGTATTTAATATTGAAAAACTAAAAGAATGTTCTTTAATTATTCTTTGTTTACTTGCAGGCCAGTATGATCCTGAGTTGTCCATACTTCTGGCTGGGTTTTTTCATAGTCCCTGCTACATGCCTGATTAAAGATATAGTGTGGAAATCGTAAGTTAAAGAATGAAGTGGTAACCAAAAAATACATTGTTGTGCTTAACTGCCATTTTCCAATCACATCTATGCATTTCTAATCATACTGAGAGCCACTTGGTGAATATAAAATGCCATGAATTTTTTAAAAAAGAAGCTAAACATCTTCATGATCATCATCATCATCTGTTGATGAATTATCAAGAATCTATTTAGAGGGAATAATCAGGAATTAAAATGTGTGGGAGAACATATGGCATTTCCTATTTATGTTTATTTTTTCCTCAGAGAAGGTTCATTTCTTCACTCTTTAAAGTGTGACTTATATCACTTTTACCTATTTTATAGGAGCCAAAACCTGATGTAAAAGAATCATAGATTAAAACTAAAAGAACAGGGTCAGTGAGATAACTCAGCAGATTAAGCACCTGCTTAGGAAAGTGCAGGGGTCATGGTTTGATCCCTGCACCACATGCTGCACCAACCCCACCCCCAGGCACACTGAGCTGGCCACCTAGTCCAGGCATGGTGGTGCATGCCTGTAATTCCAGCACTGGGAGGCTGAAAACAAGAGGATCACTGTGAGTCTGAGCTGCACAGTGAGACCCTGTACATTAAAAAACATTATATATTATAAAAAGAACAATGGGAGAGAATACCCAGCAAAAAAAGACATTCTTTACTTTTTCAAAAAAATTACACAGAGAACTATATCTCAGATACAGTTCATCCAAATATGTAAATATTAGATTAGAGGATCTCATTTTTTTTTAAAACCAAGTTCAGCAAGAAAAAATTCTTTAAGATGTTAAAAAAAAAAGCCTGAAATGTCTAATGTTAAAGGATTTGAGAAACTATAAGGTTTAAAAATAGAAATCTTTTATTCTATTTATTTATAACATGAATCATTGAGCATATTCTGTAGCATGATTAATAAAGCTTGTAACCACTACACATTTCATACTGACTAATGAACAAAGAAAAGCACATACTAACAGGGGCAATATTAATTGTGCTTTTCGCCACCTAATTCTTCTTTAGTTTTACCGTCAGGGAACACATATTTATTTGGAGAAGCCAAAGTGGACAACTGAATCTTACCCAACAAACCCCTGAAATGTATCAGGCTTTCTTCCCTGTCCCCTCCTATGAAGTATCCTCCTTCTCCCTCTCCATCTTATGTGTGCATGTGTGCTTCTGTGTGTGTGTGTGTGTGTGTGTGTGTGCGCACGCACATGCACAATTTTTTATTCATTGTCTTGCCTGAGAGTTTGAGAAGTTTCTTGAAGAACTTTTCATATTGGCATTAACTTCTCCATCAAAAGCAGCTGTGGAAATTGGGGCAAAAGTACCAAAAAGTTTGTAATGTCTGCATTTATCTGTATCATCCTGAAAGAAGGCATGAGGTTCCTGAGATAGAGATAAATTACTCACCCTCAGCAATAGCCTCATTGGTTCTCCTATCAGTAAACTTCCTCCTTGTGTGTAACACAGTGAGGGATGGAGGGACCAGCCTGCAATGCTAGTCTGTCCTGTCAGAGAAGTAAAAAATATGAACCTGGAAGTTCATGTTGAACAAGGGCAGCTCTCCCTCTCCCCTAGTGAGCCGGGAGGAAACTGCTCTCCACAAGCTCTGTGGTGGACAAGGGGAAGGATGCTAGGTTCCAACCCATTTGCAATGCAAATGCAGTCTTCAGGAATGAGATAAAGAAAGGGCCTCTGAGCTTACACTTCCTGCCACACTATCTTCCTTGTTTGAAGTTGTGTCCCTTTTTGAAAAGTAAACTTCTTATCCTGAAAACGTTCCTCTATTTGTTCAGTTTTACCTGGGAGGAAGGAAATCTTCCTAATTTAATGAACACTTACAGACTCATCTTGGTATCAATCAGTCTGGGATTTTGTTCCATGAAAACATTCATGATCAAAATTACCCTAAGAGGCCTGGGGGCATAACTCAGTGGCAAGGCACTTGCACAAATGAGGCCCCAAGTTACATCTATACATCTCAAAACCAATCAACCAAGAAAAAAAAAGGCATCCTCAAATAAACCATTCTCCATTATTTAAGTGCCTTCAATCTATGTGCTGAAGGATTTACAGCCCAAAAGACACCAACCCAGTACCAAAGTATTCTTGGCAGCTGAACCAGGGCTGCTGGGGAAGTAGAGTCTATGTGGAGCTGGAAAATGCAGAAGACTCCCCTTATATAATATGCATTTTATCTGTAAACCTGAGCAGATAGATAGATGATAGATAGATAGATAGATAGATAGATAGATAGATAGATAGTGTGTGTGTGTGTGTGTGTGTGTGTGTGTGTGTTACTGGAAATTGAACCCAGAGCCTTCTTATTGAGCTACATTTCCCAGCCTTTAAATTTTTTTTTTCAATAGGACCTAGCTAAGTCACTAAGTTTTCCAGGCTGGGCCAGAACTTGGGGTCCTCCTGCCTCAGGCTCCCCACTGCTGAGACTACACACACATGTCACCATGCCCAGTTTAGAATATAATTTTTTATCATATTTCTTATACTCCATTATTAGCAGAAAACATTTGTATTAAATTGAGGGAAACTGAAGCCTCCTCTTTCTAGGAGGGGAATGCTTTCTATTGAGTGTTTTGTCCAGGGAAATTTTAATGTGCTGTTAAATTTCAACTTTTGAGAAGATGCAGTACTCTCTTCCTCAGTACTCCTGACTGTGTCCTACTGTACGTTCTATCTGAAAGGTTTTCAAATTAATTTCAGAGATAATCACTGAGGAGCAATGTCATTGATTAGGTACTAGAGACTATAATTAAGGCAATGAAGAATAAATCAAGGGTCAGTGAACTTGGAGACTTGAAAAATGGGCATTGCTGCCAAACTGGAAACTTGAAGTTTTGATTCCTGGCAGTTTTTGAAAGTATGTTTGATGTTAGTTTTTCAGAAGGTAGTAAATTCTAGCACATGGCAGTATTAGCATTATAAATATATTACAATGAGCTACTTAAAGTACATGCTGTATCCTCAAAGAAACATAAATGTCGGTAAAGGTTTTTTATGTCAGGGCCACAGACACTAATTCACTGGCAATGTAGAGGAAATAGAATTTCAAGGGAAACACTGTTGTTGGAAATTAATATCTGAGCTACTAAGAAATGCTAAGCTACTAAGAGATGCATAACTTCTTGAAACTTGTTGCTTCCAGTCTAGAAGCTAATAAGTGGTGGAAGGAGGTGCAGTTGCCACAGGGTAGGATGTAGAGACCCAAAATAGCAGGTGCACATGTGAAAACTGTCAGGGATGGATGATGATGCATGCGTCAGGTATTGATCTACCCTCTTAACACGAGACCACAGACCCTGTCTCTTTGAACTTACTGCTAAAACTGCCATCCTAAGATTTCTCAGAAACTATACAAAGGATCGACAGTCCCCAAAGTTAGCACTGTGAGCTGGCTCCCTACTGCTGCCTCAGGGCAGTGCCTGCCTGCAGTGGGAAGGGGACAGGATGTCTGGAGGGACACTTGGGCCCTCCTGGAGGTCCTTCTAATACAGCAGGAGAAAATTCAGACTTTTCCCCTGAAGATTGGTGAGTGATAAGCAAACTGACACTAGGCAATTAACTAACCTTAGCTAAATGTGAAACTCACCCAGGGTGCTGGCAAGCTTGCAATCCCTGCACTCTGGGGGTTGAGGCAAGAAGATCCCAGACTCCAGCCTAGCCTGGCCATTTAACAATTTAGTGAGACCGTGTCACAAAATAAGAAAGGGGGCTGGCCAGATAGCTCAGAGGATTAAAGGGCCTGCTTAGGCAGACCTCAGGGGCTAGGGATTTGATCCCCAGCCAGCTTTGCTGGCCCCAATCCCAGGGTGTACTGAGATGGCAATTGAGACAGGGTGTGGTGGCACACCCTGTAATCCCATCACTTGGGAGGCTGAAAGACAGGAATGATCACTACAAATCCAATCTCTGTAGTAAGACCCTGTAGACACTGTACTAAATACATTAAAAAAAAAAAATCAAAATAAGAAAGGGCTGGGTGCATAGTTCAGGTTAAGACTCTGGGCTCAATGCCTTGTGCTACACACAAAACAAAAAACTTAAAAAGAGCTGGACTGATATTTAACTAATCCCTTCATAAGGAAAGGGAACGTGAAGAGTTCTAGGCAATTTTAGAGGGTAGCAAATTATTTTTAAGGCAAAGAATGAACCACGGGAAGAGACAGTGGCCTGGGACAAGGTCCTTGGTTTCCCGGGGTGTGGTGTTTGATTTTTCAGTCTCAGAGTGCTCTGAGCTTAATCTTGCATGTTACTGACATTTCACGAGGATCTGAAGGTGATTCTGTTTCTTGCTAGGAGAGCTGGTTTATAAAAGGAACTTTAGGGGAAGCCTTTCCTGCACCCGCTACTCTCTGTATGCTCTCATTTTAGAGTCCAAAGTGGCATTTCTGGTGTTGGTGTTTCATCTTTCTGAGCCCCAGCAACAACCAATTTTTTTTTTTTGGTTTTCCTTTGTTCTTTGTACTGGGAGCTGAACTCAGGACCTTGTCTTGCCAGGCAGGCGCTGCACCATGGAGCCACATCCCTGGTCCACAGAGACCAATCTCCAAGCCAACTATTTCTCTATGTGACTCACTGTATAGTGAGATGTGGTTCTGAGCTTGGGAGGTGGCAAATACATTGTACTGAAAACCTAGTATGGTCTACTGTCATTTATCTTATTTCACATAAAAACTATTACAGGGTGGTAAAGTCTAATGTTAATGTACAAATCTATATTTTAAATGATGCTTTATCACGTGACACTATGTTTAAGTCAGTTAACGTATGTGAAGTGTTTAGAAAAATACCTACCATATAGTGTCATCTATCTCTACACCTATCTGTCCATGGATATATCTAGTATCTGTATCTTTTTTTATCAAAAAGCCTCTGGAATTTACATATTTAGTTTACTTTGTAGAAAAGAATAAATGGCATATACCATATTTGGTTATTTATAATACATTCCTAGATGTTAGAAAATGTCTATGCTTTCTTTTAAATTTCTTTCCATAGCACAAGAGAACAGCCAATATATTTTGTGTGGCTGTTTCTGTTCCTCACGTGTTCTCCTTTACTGACCCTGCCCTCTCTCCAGATTGCAGTGTCCTAGTGTTTCCAGAGATGACCGTGTTTGAGGCACAACTTCCCATCATGAATGAGCATGAGCTTGGAAGCCTTTAAAATACTCGCCCAACTCTTTTCCCAGGCCTAAGCCATATTTTAACAATTTTTCTTCTCCTTTGCTTTGCTATTTCCCAGATAAATCTAATAATACCTGAGCCCTGTGAGCAACTGTGAAATGACCATGGTGAAGTGTAAGAGTGTTTATATGCTATTCACTAGTTTACTTTGATCAAAAGGATTGCAAGAGATAAATAAAATTCAAATAGAGTCACATTGTAGACTTTGTTAAAATGTAGGTAAACTGCCTGTGGAAAGAGAGGGGAATGACAGCTTTCTTTTTTAAGGAGCCACTTGGAAAATTCCTCACATGGAAGCATACTACCTAGATACATAGGAGTGTTTTTCTTCAGATCACATTAAAATTTAGGCTTGTTAATTTTTTATACAATGTTATCTTTAAGTACATTCCTTGACTTTTTGTTCTAACGCTTGACCATTGACCTAATTTCTCCCAGTTTACCATCTTATCTTTTCTTCTCATCATTTCCCATTTTAACCAGACTGAAGTTCATAAATCATGAAATCTTACTAACATCCTAAACTCTTTTGTATTTTGTTTTCTGTGTTACTTGCCTGAATCAAATATAGCCTCAGCTAACCCAGCAATCCAGGAGCTGTTTCCAGTGAAGGCCTCTGAGGGATTCCTCTCAGGAGCAAGACCAAGTCCTCCTCAGGGCCAGGGATGGCTCCCCCATGTCTACCGCTCCCTCTCTGGCCATGCTCATCACCTTCCACCCATGGCAGGGTTGTGTATGTGCTGCTTCTGTCTGCAGCACTCTCCTGCTCACTCCTGTTGTGACTGGCTACACTTCCTCTTGACCACAACTCTAGTTCACTTCCTTAGAGGAGACTTTGCTGACAGCATCATCAAGCCCTTAACTCTGCCTTACACAGTCACCACACCAAGTGTTTCCCCTGTGTCCTCTGGTCCTTGTCCACTGTCACCTGTCTCTCCTGGTGCTAGGAGCTTTCTGAGAATACAAAATGCATGGCCTCTGTGTGCTGCTTGGGCACTGTTTTCCTAAGGCTAAGAGGTGTTACTAGAGGGGTGGAGGGTGGAGTTGGGCAGCGCACATTAGTAGCTGGATTTGTGAGAAGAAGAGATGATGCCTGTTTTTGCTCTGGCACACAACCACAACTCAAGAACTATATTTAAGGGAAACAAACACAAGTGGATGAATGATAAGTGCTTGAGTGTAACTAGAGTCCATGCAAACAAGTTGTTAAAACATCTATCTGGTCACTTGTATGTTTGAAGTCCAGCATCTGCACACCTGATAAATGAGCTTCTGAGATTTTTACCCAGCCACTGTAAGTGCCATAGATGGCACCCTAGAGGTCTCTCAATTTGTGAGAGAGCCAAATGAGAACTTAGGGCTAAAGATTCTCAAGTGATGAACATGATAGAAAAAAATAAGGACTTGTGAGTCCTAGAAATCTTTAGGTCACAGCCTTCCTGTATGGGCAAAAGACTCCCTCCAGATCCAGAGCTCCTCTGCAGCAGACACACATCTGGATAAGTCCACAAGGCTGCATGGACAGCAAGTAGTGTTGGGGCAGCTGCTGTGGTACAGAGCTGCCCTGTACCCTTCTCTGGATGGGCTCTCAGCTGCTGGAAAAGTCAGGTCTGGAAGCACGTGGAGGTTGAGTGTGTAGTGTTGCACTCTGTCCATAATATGGCCTATAGTGGAAGATGCCCAGCTATCATCTAAGAGGGGAAAAAAGTCATTCAAAGCTAGTAAAGTTTGTGTGTTTTATATACTTTTTATCTTTACCATGTGCTGCAGGATAAGAAATACCCAGAAAGGAAGTCTTCTACCCAACAGTCAACAGCTGGAAAGTAGCAAAGTTAAAGGATTTGAGTTTTCTTCCATGTTTGACAAGAGGTGAGTCTATTCTCTTCATATGTTTGCATTCTCTCTATCTCTCTCATTTTCTCTTTCTATCTCTGTCTGTCTATCTGTCTGTCTGTCTGTCTGTCTGTCTGTCTGTCTGTCTGTCTTTCTGTCCCTGTGCCTCAGTGCTGGAACAGAACTCAGGATTTCATGCACGCGAGGCAAGTGCTCCACTGCTGGGCTGCCCCAGCCTGTTCTTTCCTAGCCATCCTTTCCTCCTTATTCTTTCTCCCACTGCCAACCCCAGAAATGTCCAGACTCTCCCTATTTCCTCAGGTTCAGCACATATCAAACTGGCCCAGTCCCCTCTTCCCCACACAGAAAGACACAGGACACAGTTGTATACACATGTGTGTGAATTTTTATCAGAGGCAAAATTGATCAGTAACAATAGAAACCAGAGCAGCTGTTGCCTATTGAAGTTTCCATTGGAAAGTTTCAAGAATGAGTTTATGACAGGAAGAAGGTATTCCCTATCTTCCCTTGGGAATTGGGAATACAGTAAGAACCTTTGTTGAAATCCATGATGATGAACTTTCAAGATCTAGGAATTATTTTAAAGAAAAATATCTAAAATTTTATCGTATACAAAATGAACCCCAGTAAAAGAAACCAAGATCAAAATACAAACACAGTATAACTGTACACAAGGAAAGCCTACATAATGAAGAATTATTCTTAAGTGGACAAAGTGTTTGAAAATATGGGGAGATTTCCAGAATTTATGAGAAAAGCATCATCAAACTACAGAAAAGTAGATGAACAGTTCATGGGAAAAGATACAAGTATTCTCAACTTCAGGTATACTAATAAATAAAAATAAGTGAGAACATTTTTCAGCCATCAAAAGTTGCCAAACCTTGGTGAAGATGTGGGGAAAGAGAAACTTCAAGACAGCTAGCTTAGTAATATTTACCATAAATGCAAATGTGACTTTGAGCTTGTGACTCAATGAATCCATTTCTGAGAATTTACCCCTCTTTATTGACCTAGAAATACTTGCAGATACCTCAACATGAAGGATTGCAGCAACACTTAGTATAGCAAATATTTAGGGACAACCACATATCCACTCACTAAAACAGTCAAGCTGTGCAACTCAATGAGGAATCTTTCTATATATTGAGATAGAAATGTCCCTAAGATGCATTAGCAGAAAAATATCTAGAACACTCTATAATAAACTTTTTGTGCAAATGACAAAGATAATAAAAATGCATAGTCATTTTCACAATAAAGCACCTATGCAATATTACTCAAGAAACACAACAAATACTAGGAATTACCAGAAAGGAATAAAAATGAAGGGCCAGGCAGGCACTGGGCAAGGAAGGTCAAGTGTGAGTGATCTACCTTTATTTGCTTTCTCTTTAGACTTTATAACCATGTACACATTTCATCTGAGAGAAAATGTGCATGGGTAAATAGATTCTGGAACACCCAAACCAAATGCAGTTCAACTCCTGGACACAGAGGCCAAAGTAGAGTCCTTACCTGATTCTTTTAAGTACTTGGGAAGATTTCACTCTTCTCCCTCATCCTCAAACAGTCCTTGGAAATCTTCCTCTGAGCCAGAAAGGCAGACTTCCAGTTGTAAGAGGTGGGGGTTCTTTGATTCTCTGTGGGTTGGTACCAGGAGCAGGGAGAGGATGCGCTCTTCCTGCACAAGCTCATGGTCAGGGCTGATTCTGTGGATTCTGAAGGCAGCTGTAGTGTGTCACACAACCTCCAGGCCCCTCCCATCTTTGGAAATACCAAGGTGTATGTCAAGTCATGCAGCCGACAGTTCCTATGACCTGGTGACAGTCCAGCAGGTGAGAAAGAAGAGCAGGCTAGACTAGGTAAGTCCAGGGCCAGCAAGATAGCTCAGTGGTCTAAAGCACCTGCCTAGGCAAGGTTAGGCAGGCACAGAGAACCGCGGTTTGATCCGCAGCACCACATACTGCACCAGCCCAACCCTCAGCTGAAACAACCCTATTTTTCAACTTGTAGAAAGAAACATGGATTTCCCTAATAACATGCCTTAGAGGAGTAATCTCACTGTTTGAAATTTAGGAAGTTTTGTACTTAAATTTCCACTGTGATCCCACAGCAACTCTAGGGTCCACAGAAGGAGGGTCCCCCTCAAGAATATGAGCACTTTTCATAATACACATTGCCAGGAGTCTTGAACCACAGTAGTATACTACATTGCTGTAGAAAAAGATACTGGGACAAGGGTTAGATACACTGGAAAAAATCTCTAAAGCGCTCTGGGGAAGCAAGAGAGTCAGCAGGACACTTACTGTTGAATGTGGTTGCTTGAAAAGGACAGTTGTTCCAAATAAAAGCTCACAGCAAAATACTATTTTAGAAGTTGTACCATGCTGACTGTTCAGCTAATGCCATGTTATTTTAAATACATAAGTGTTCTTCAAAACGTGAGGGCAGTTTCATACTTTCACTTGCAACTTTATTTTTCCCATAAATTCCTTTGAGATTTGTTTGGATGAACTAATGCTGGCTGTATCTGATTTACTCCCAGGATGACAGAAGCAAGTCTACAAATGTCCTTAGGTCCTCCCCAGCCCTGTGAAGTTACCTTCCATAACAGTTCTGTGGATCTAGGTGTCCCACGTAAGTAACACGTTATAAAGTGGGTGATAACATTGAGACTCCATCTATTTGCAAGGAGGATGAGGAATTAAAAGTTGGGCCATTCTACTTGAAAACATTGCGCTACTTGAAATAAGCATAATACAAAAGGACAAAACCTCTGTGATCTTACTCATATGCAGTACTCATATTCATAGATTCAGAAAGAATGGTGGCTGTCAGAGGCTGGAGAAGGGGGATAGGGAGTTGGTATTTACCAAGTAGAGTTTCAGTTTTGTGAGATTTAAAGTTCTAAAACTAGATGGCTGAACAACAATGTGAATGTGCCTGATGCCACTGAGCTGTGTATTTAAGAATGGTTGATTGTATTTTACAATTATAAAAACCAATTTATGATATCAATTACTTATCAAAATAAGTAAATCACCTCTATTGTAATCTATTTTTAACAGGAAAGTAGTTTTTTGGGCAAAAGATATTCCTTAGATTTGAGAAATCAATGTGTTTGATATAAAGCATGTGCAATTTTTTTCCCTGTATTTTAGGGAAAGGTCTACAGGGTGTTCAAGTTCTCACTACTAGATTGGATTTATAGTGATTCTCCTGTTTACAACCTCCCTAGTGCTGGGATTACAGGTGTGTGCCACCATACCCAGTTTTATTTGCTGTCTCAGTGTGCCCTGGGGGCAGGGCCAGAAGGGCAGGCCTGGGGATTGATCCTCCAGCCCCTGCGCCTACTTGCAGATGCTTTAATCCACTGAGCTATTAGGCTGGCCCATCGTGTGCAATTTGAAAGAAAATAATGCCTGATTTCCCTTTTCTAAGTCACAAAATCCTCAAATGTCAATTCTGAGGTTTCAAAGTTTTGAGTTTCCATTGTACCGTTTAAAGTGGCATTAACTTCAAATAACCTTTTTTTCCAAGGAAACATTATGCACATCGTTTGGTATGCAGTTAAAATAGCCCAGTTATGTATGAACCTTAAAAAAAAAAGTTATTTCAATTCTCCCTCCCTGAGTATGAAATACATTCAGAAGTGCCTGGACAGACAGATGGCTAGGGCCTTGCCTGCCCACTGTTTGGCAATATTAATGCTGAATGTTGTCGTAGAGAAAGAAGCAAGACAAGCAAAAAATTCAAAACTGTGATGAAACAGTTGGTATTTGTTGGCATGAAAGCTAGTTGCTCCCTTTGTGTGACCAAGGTGCTTTTTGAAAGCTGTAAAATTCTTATTTGTTATTTTCAATATATTTTAGTAGTGTTTACTCATTTTGAAAAATATTGGGTTTGAGTATATTTTCACACTTGCATATGTTTTTGATCAGATCCATTTCCCCTACTGCCCTCCTTTACACCCCCCTCTCAGTTGTAGAGGTTTTAGTTCTAAGTTTTCTCACTGTAAGTTTTTATCTCTGGAATTTATGCCTATTGGGATGATCACTATTTGTCTCTTGGGCACATACATACACATACAGCTCTTTCAGCCCATCCTACATTCACCATTTTACTTTTCTCCCCTCTCCCTAGAGCTATTAAGGAAGAAATAGCTAAATAACAATGGGAGGTAAAAACTAATATAAACAAGAAAACAGAGAAGACAGAAGGATTCAGGCTGACATTGCTCCCATCTTCGTTCCCCACTGCTGACCTTAATTCCTCCTCACCTAAGAAACTGGCCTGAACAATCCTTCCCTGGGCTCTCAGCACACCTCACCTGCCAGTTGCACCCAGCCTCATGCTTAGCCTTCGCACCTGTGCCCACCAATCCACTCTGCAAACCCTGCCTGAAACCAGTGTTCTTACTGATGCCATTGGTTTCTTGCCCTCTAGCTACTCCAGAGCCTTATTCTAGCAATTCACTAAGTGCTCCCCCTTCATCAATTTCTCAGTCTCCACTGGCTTCTCCTTCCCAGTGCACACAATTGGTTGCCTTAGGAGGTGGAACCTTCTTTGGACCTCATGTTATCCATTAGAATTTGCCTCATTTCTTTTTTTAATATTAATTTTATTGAGAAAGAAATAGTATTGAGACAGTTTCAAAACAGGTTAATAGGACAGTTACAATAATTAACACATTGTATATTGTTGTCTTTATAGTAGTTATTCACAGTACAAGATGCAGACATGATATCTTGTCTAAACACTATTAGTACAAATCATTCTTCTCATTGGACTAAGAGAAAGTAGATGTATATCTATACTAACTGTTTTGTATATACATATATATTTTTTTCACTACAAAATGGTTCTTCATTTGTATCTGTGTATTCAAAGTGTTTAGGATAGATATATAGTTACATTCTCTTAATGAAGGG
>NDGM011059017.1:0-19232 GCA_002564305.1 Octomys mimax
AGGGAAGGGAGAGGAGAGAGAGAGAGAGAGAGAGAGAGAGAGAGAGAGAGAGAGAGAGAGAGATATGGGGGAAGGGAAGGGGAAAGACATTGAGTCCTTTACACCAGGAAATTCTTCTACCTTCATGCATGATAGTTTAGCTGGACACAGAATGTTAATCAATGATCATTTTCTCTCAGAATTTTGAAGGTCCTCTTACATTTAATGCTGTTGGTTAAAAAAAAATTATGGCATTCTTATTACCCATATTTCTACCCTGGAAACTTTTGGGACTTTCCCTTGTATTCTTGTACAGCATAATGAAATGGCTTGAGATGAGATCTATGCATTCATCGTACTGGATGCTCAGTAAACTTCTTCAACCAATTAAAAGATCTTTCAACCAAAAGTTCTGCAGTTATAGAATTTTTTCCAGACTTAGTTTATCCTAAAGTGGTGCTTCGGTCCACGAACTTCATTCTTTCCATGATTCTAGTAGCTAACTGAATTGGATGAGAACTAAAGCAAATTCAGTGCTTAGGTTTAATGTTGACCTACCAGAAAAATTTGGTTCAGTTCTCATCAATTCAGTTTGTGTCCAGAATTGTGGAAACAATTAAGTTCATGAACCAAAGTAAAACTTACTTCTTTCTCCTCTACTGCATCATTTATCTTTCTTGGGGCTTCTATTAGTCACATGTTAAACAACCTAAAATAATCCTCCAGTTGCTATTTTATTCTATTTTACTCTTACTTTCCATCACATAGTTTTGATTGCTGTGGATTTTCTTAGATATTTTATTTTGTTACATTTGGGAAATCTTCCTCAACTTTCTCTTTCAATCTTTATATTGTAACTTTATTCAACTACTTTATCCTTTCTGACAGTATCCTAATCTTCATACATACTGTATGAAGAAGACATTCAAGAGACATTTCCTGTCTCTTGAAGTAATTAAAATTGGTCTTACCTCTCTTTACTCTAAAGTTCCTCTTTCCTGTATATTTTAGTATCCCTCATTTTAGAGACCATTCACAAAAATGAGTGGTCGTTCTTCACAGTCCACTTCAGGGTTTTTCAAGGACCAGCCAGATAGCTTAGTGGACTAAAGCACCTGCTTAGGCAGAGCGCAGCAGCCAGGGTTTGATCCCCAGCATACTGTTCCAGCCCTGCCCTTAGGGTACACTGAGACAGCAATTGAGTCTGGGCATGGTGGCCTGCACCTGTAATCCCTGCACTTGGGAGGCTGAAAACAGGAGAATCACTACTAGTCCAATCTACATAATGAGACCCTGTAGACCCTGTACTAAATACATTTTTTAAAAGGACTAAAACTCAAAAAAAAAAATCTTTAGTTGTCTGGATGATACTTGCTGAGTACACCTCACTATACTGTGATAAAACAGTAAGTCGATCCTTACATTAGAATAAGTTAAGAATTTTTCTTCATAGCCATAATGTTTCTGCAGAGATGAATCTAATAATTTTTTCACCTATATGGATGTATGTGCATGTGATGATGGAAGAATTTAGGACAAAGCACTTGACTTACATACCTCACTTCTTCAACTTTATCTTAGTTCATTTTGTCACATAGGCCATTCAAAGTTCAACTTGATCTTTTCTTGCTCAATATGCCAGAATGTCCAAATTTATTTATCTCCGTTCCTCCCATAATAAGGAATGGGACTAGAAGTCAGTTACCAAAGTTTACTAATCACCTTGTATTTAATTCTCCACTCTATTCTTCCTTTCACTATGTCTATTTGCCTTTGGGACCTAATTTTCTCCAGCTTCACTGAATCTTTAACTTCTCCTGCCTGTGGGGGTATCAACTGGCTTCAATGAATGGGAAAAAGACCCAAGAGATACAACCATTGTTTAGGCAGAATTTTAGCCAATCACCCGATTGAAATAGAGATTCATCTCTCCATACCTGCCATAGAAATGGAACCCTGTAAGTTCTCACATTGTCCAGTTTCCATAATATAGTGAGGGCTGTTAGGATTGTCTAGTCTGCTCATTCATTTGCCACTCTAGGATCCAGAAGAACATATAGTCTTCTTTGCTTGTGTCCTCACTTACTTTTTCTTTGGATATACTTGTTTCAATTTTAACTGGATTTGGGGAACGCAAAGAGTTAAAGATATGTGGACATTCTATCATAGTTAACTAGAAAGATTAAGTTGAGCTTTGAATGGCCTAGATCACAGTATGCACTCATCACACAGGACAGCTCAGACTACACCTAAGACTTCACTTAGCCTTGGCTTCCCCAACTTTCTAAAACGATAAACACATAATTTCCATTTGTTGTGTTCCCATGGCCTTGAATATAGATATTTATTGAATAAATTGTATTCAGAGAAATTCATTCTCATTCATCTGTAACAAAATCATGCCCAACACATTTTTGCTAAGCCCCTTGTATATTCTAAAGCCTGGTCTAAGCATGTCACAGATGTTCTTTTATCCAGTGTCACTCTCACAGCAGTACTATGATGTACATATTATTAGTCATTTTTACAGATAAAAAAACTGGCTCCTCTGGACTCAATGACCCTGATGACAGGTGTACCACTAACTAAAGTGTGATCTACTAAGTTTCACTCAAACCAAAGACCTTGTCTCTTACACTACACCACTCCACTCCCCACCAAAATCTAACATCAAAAGAATGGAAGAGGCGAGATGACCAACACAGAGAAATGGTATCAAAAGGCTTAAACTCAGAAAACATGTACCAGCCAAAACTGAAACACATAAGATTATCTGCAGTAAATGTTATTGAGTGCTTATTTGCATTTGGCAGTTCAGAGTTGAAGAATGTTTTTCAAGCTTCATAATTAGTATGCATTGCAATGGTGGTTCTAAAAGTGTTTTCAAAAACATTATCGTGTTTAAGTAGCTGACCAAAATGATCAAAAGTCAACTAGTTGTAAATAGGTGCTTTTAAAGTCTTGAATGGAGAGTTTTAGAGGCATATGTTTATTATGAAAGGATAATAATTTTCAGGAGTATATGAGAATAAAGAATACCTCTTAACATAAAGTCAAATGCAAACTGATTAACACAGTGTTTTAAGTATCCCCAAATGCAAGTATGATTCAATACAATATTCTCCAGGAAATTATTTGGACTTGGAATTATCCATTGAGCAACATATTTTCATTCAAAAACATATTGAAATACAAGCAGCTCTCACAGTACTTGTTTTTAGAGTCATCAGATCTTGGCTTTGTTGCAATTGCTTCTCCCATGGCTTCAATTTCTTGTCCATACACAAGTTGGTGCCTAAATTTTAAAGCAAAAATAGAATTTTTGCAGAGCAAAGGATTCCACTTAGTTAGAATCAGTGTATTTTGAAATCTGACCATAGAAAAAGGTCTGTGCTAAGCACTCTAGCAGAGTTAAAGCCATAAGAAAAGTATCCAAACATCATGACACCTATACTCTACAAGAGAAAATAAATACCTACAGGATGAGACTGGATATGATACCCAGGAGGGTTCTAAGTGGGTGCGTCCCTTCAAAATTCATATAGTAATTTAAGCCCCAAACTGATGGCATTAAGGGTTAAGTCTTTGGTAGGTTTTAGTCTATGATGAGTTAACTTTAAGAGCTTGAGGAAGTGAGTCATCCCTTTTCACCCTCCACATCAGGTACCACATAAGAACACAGCATTTATTCCCCCCAGAAAACACAGAAGATGCCATCTTGGAAGCAGAAAGCAGCCCTCACCAGATATCATATCTGCTTGCAGAACTGTAAGAAATAAATTTCTGTTGTTTAGATATTATACCATCTGAGGTATTTTTATAGCAGCCTGAACACATTGAGACACATGCTGCAGATGTCCAGGGAAAAGTAAGATGTCCAGGAATCAAGCAGATGACAGCATATAACACCTGATCTTAACCAGGCATGGTTGGGAACACTTGCAGTCCTTGTACTTTGGGAGGCTGAAGCAGGAGGATCATAAATTCATGTCTAGCCTAAACAATTTAGTGACTTAATAAGGCCTTACCTCAAGATAGAAAATTAAACATGGGCTGAGGATGTAACTCAGTATGAAGGCCCTGGGTTCAGCCCTCAGTACTGCACAAATATATACTAGCCTTGGAAACAGAGGAGGACTTCAGTAGACACAAATGAGAGAGAGGGGGTCCAGTGAAGGCTCAGGGGGCAGATTCCTGAATAGGACAGAGGGCATCTAAACTGAGCAACACCAGGAAATCAGACACAAGTGTCTGTAGTTACACATTAGGTTCCTAGGGTTGTCATAACTATTACAAACCCAATGAATCAAAACAACAGAAATGTAGTCTGTCCCAAATCTAGAGGCCAGAAGTCCAACATCAAGGTGTCAGGTGTTTGGTTCTTCTTTAAGCTCTGAGAAAGAATCTCTTCCTGGCCTCTCCCAGCTCCTGGTAGTCTGAGCCACATCACTCCAGTCTCTGCCTCCATCTTCACATGGCCTAAACTACCTTTGTCATTTTTTCTCTTCTCTTTTCTCTTCCCTTCTCTTCCCTCCCCTCCTCTATTTTTCTCATCTTCTCTCTTTTCTGGACCTACCCCTGAATTTAAGGCCCATTAATCCCCCATTAATCCAAAATGATCTCATTTTGAAACTCCTATCTCTGAAAAGACCCTGATCCCATAAGTCACATTCTCAAATTGAGGATGAACATTTCTTTGGAAGAACAATGGCATCACTCATGTAAACACATAGCTTAGAAATATAGAATTAACATCTACATATAAGCTATGTATACAAATAGCTTACCTATACATACATATATGTATATACATAGCTTATACATCCAAACTTTTCGTTAAACTTATATTTGGTTCAGTTGAATTTTAAAAAGTCTCCAAGCAATAAATTCAATGACAATTGGATTGCCACTTTTATTCCTTCTGAACTTAATTTTTAACTTAATTATAATTTCGACTTATCAGCTGCTTGAGATGATAAGTTCAGGGAACCAACTGCTCAAGGTACCTCTCCAAACCTACCTCCCACACCATATGGAGAAGGATAGTACTGGATATTACTGGATCCACAGTTTCCTCAGAAATTAGCCATGATAATACAGCCCTTTTTGACCCTTCACCTTCTGTACCAAGAAGATAGTAAATCTTTTTTGGAAAAATGCCCTACAAAATCCTAAGCAAGCAACATGAATCAAAAGCATCATTAAAAAAAAGGATAAAAATAAAGTCTAAACTAATTCAAAATTTGTTTTATTATCAGGAAATATTTAGAATCTGAATTTTAAGAATGGATTTTGTAGGGCATTTCATACTTGCCTTAATTATGGAAAACACATTTTATTGGATTAAAGGTACAATTTGATGCTCTTAGGCACTGGAAAAAGAACTCAGTAATTGTATAAAATGATGGACAGGCTTTCTGGCTCCTGCAGTTGTTTTTTGACTTTGTGATTTAAGTGTGAAATTGATCTGAAGTCTGTGTAGGTCTTCTATCGGGTATTCTCAAATGTAAGCAACATGGTCTCATTTGCACTAATTCAGTACAAAATACGTTCTCAATGTGTAAAACTCAAATGCATCTCTTAGAATAGAGAGCCCAATTTATGTCATGCTATAATCATAGCAGTTCTAAACTAATTTAACACCCTGAAGAAGTTAATTAACATCATTAAAAAGTGCATCCAGTCAAGTATAACATGTGACCCAAATAAATAATTGAATGAACTTTCCTACTCCAGTGATGACATGTTCCAAGGCTGTCCTCTTTCATCAGATCTGGTCAACAATTGTTTGAAACATCTGACACAAACCACATTAGATGATTTTCATGAAGGTGTAAACCTACATGGCAGCCTAATAAACAACTTAAGTTTCATGGCTGACATTGATTTATATATCTTCCGAAGAGATGGTGCATGAAATGATCAGAACAGTCAATAATGCAAGCAAAATGTATGGGCTTGAGATAAGAGAGCAGAAAACAAAATCAATGCCTTCCAGCTATTAACAGCGTGCAGCAGACTTCATAATAGATGGCATTAAACTTGAACAGGTTGCATCATTCAAATACCTTAGAGAAACGGCCACTGAATCAGTAATTGCAAGAATAGCATTCGCATAAATGAGCATACATATGGCTTTTGCTTGGTCACCAAAGGTACTTTACCAACTAAAAGCTACTTCGATGAGTTGTTTGGGGTATTTTCTTATTGCAAAAATTTTAAAGTTCACTACACATACTAATAAGTATCATTAAGTGTATAAAACTTAGATAATGAAGAAAGCCAACACGTTGCTATAAACCCTCTCACACAAAACAGAGACACAAAGGGCAAAGCAATCAGCTGCACATGGATAACTTTTTTTCCTTTAAAGGAATGAAATTGAATGGAATTGAATATTGCTATTTTGAAATCAACAGTCATTATTAAGCTGTACAGGCCAGGTAACTTTTTGTCTCAGAAATACTGAGTGACATTAGTAAAATATTCAGGTTGGAAACATGGTTGAGAGCATTGTCTTGGGGCTCCCACTGACCTGTTTGAGTCACACCCTCACCACTTTTTTATTCAATCTCTATGGACCTTGGTTTATTCATCTGTAAAAGGACATTAATTTTAAATACCTTGCAGTGTTGTTGTGGCAAAATAATAGCATAGATTGGAGGCCTGGGAGTGCATAGTAGTTCCTGAATAAAGTACCTTTACATTCAGTATAGGTATAAACTTGTTTTTCTGTGTGTGTCAAACTTCCTAAGTACTACTAAGTTAATACAAGCATTTCAAAGCAATGCCAGTTATCAATAATCTCTGATTATTATAAGAATTGTGTACTCAAATCTACAGCAGTTAAGCAAATGGTCAATCTGTACTCCAGAAATTCAAATCCATTCCCAAGAATAGTGTTGTAACAGTGATTCTACGTACAGGTTGGTTCCTTAATTTACTTTTCTTTATACATTGTCAAGGCTGCGAAGCATTCATATAATTCTAGCTCAGATTTTTCAGTTACTCTTGAAAAGATTTCTAGTATTCAAGGATCCTTCCAAGAGGGGCATGATATCCTTCCATGTCAGCTGCTCATTGTTTGAATTCCACAATCCATTAATATTGCTTCTACTTCAAAATTGATTCAACTGTCTTAAAGTTTTACTGAATTTTTATAGTCAACAAGCACAGAGGAGAATCTCATAATACATCTCTAATAGTGACTGGTAATTTTTATCATACTGCTACATAAATTATGTATTTCTTCATCTATAAGTATCTTAAACAACAGCTGAACATATAAACATTTTATTGAAATATCATGTATCAAAAATCATAATGTTAGGAATTTAGATGCCTGTGTCTCTGGGCATCAAGACAAATATTGCTGTGGGGCAGAAAAATGTCCATGAGTTTGTGCCATTATTTAATAAAGGAAATTGATACTGTCTTACCATTAGCCAGGAAGACAATTCTGTAGCCATCAAAGACTTGTGATTCTAAGTACTGGGCCCAGAATCTTCAATATAGGAACTTCCGGTAGAACAAGCATCTTTCCATTGAGTTCTGTAAATAGTCATCAGATTTTTTTCACTTGAATTTCTGTTTTGTTTGGTACAGCGCAGTAGCAGAAGCCATAGAAGGACCAGCCTTTAGGTATAAATGCTTACCTACCACCCCATTAAGGAAAGACTGCATGATGATGCTGATTTTTCATTTCTATTTTTTGAGCACCCATGAGTTATAAAAACAAACCTACTGCAGAACATTTTAGAATTTGGAGGTCCAGTAGTCAATCTAGAAAATTAATGGTCACTCTAATACCCAAAAATAATGTCACTGAAAATAGAAAGCAAGATCAGTGGTTTGATCATTCATGTTGAATCTTGAAATTTGTGATTTGAAAAGAAGGAAAGAAATGTTTAATAATTCCATATCACTCTCATAAACAAAATCATATATAGAAAAAAAATCAATGAGCAGGCCACTTGGTGTTTAAGGGAATTCAGCCCCTCTCTCCTTTGCCAATCATGCTGTCTCTGCCCTGACCATGTGGGTATTCCAGGGGCTTGTGTTGTTCCTTGCCTCTTATGAATTTATATTCCCACTGGGAAAGCAACACAAAGAAATATTCCATGGCAGAACCTGTGAAATATAAGATGGGCTTGCCTCTTGCAAGTGTAGGATACAACATAAATGCCATAGGAGCCTGAGAAAGTGGGAAGGTGGAAGAGAAAAATGGGACACACTGGACATACAGCCAGCGGTGTCAGATACAAACTATTGGGCCGCTGTGCTCAGCTGTGTCCCTCTGTGTCATGCCCTGCTGCAGATTTGCTGCTCCATTCACAGGAGTTTTTTTGTTTGTTGCTTTTTTGTGGGGGCTTGTATTTTAGGGAAGGGTCTACAGGGTGTTCAGGGTCTCATTACTCGATCAGACTCATAGTGATGCACCTGTTTACAACCTTCCAAGAGCTGGGATTACAGGAACACACCACCATGCCCAATCTCAATTGCCATCTCAGTGCACCCCGGGAGTGGGGCCGGCGTGGCAGGCCTGGGGATCAAACCCACAGCCCCTGCACCTGCTTGCAGGTACTTTAATCTGCTGAGCTATTTGGCCAGCCCTTCACAGGAGTTTCTCCTCCTCCTTGAGCTGTCCCCCATCACCACTACCCACTAGTGCAGAAGACTTGCAACGCTGCCATGTTTTCCTCATCCACCTCTCCATGGCTAGAAAGATCTAAAAAGTATTTGAACCCAGTTGATATTGAGGAAAAGACAAAATTCCAGGTTCTTTCATAGACTGCTGTGAATAGCAGAATTTGGTTTTGTACACATATTTTAAAGCATTAAGTAATCCTGCTAATAATTGTAGCTAAAAAAGTTATCGTAGTAGATGTTGATAAGGTCTTAGCTACAAAGATATTCATTGTAGCAGTGTTTAAAAATGAAAATGTGAAAATATTCCAAATAACCAGTAGTAGGGAGGGCAAGTAATAAAATGTAATATAGCCATTAAATATCATATAGCAAATTAATATTTATGAACATAGAAATATATTTACCACATATTAAGTGAGAGAAAAAAAATCAGGATATTACATAATAGGCACAACATGATCCTATAACACTCTATGTAGTGTATGTATATCAATTCGATATAGATATAAGTGTATATCTGCATGTACAATTTTAAATATTCGTTATATATAATTTATGTATGCATGCTATATACACAAGAACCATGTTCACTAAGATGCACTTTTTACTTTATTTCTTTTAGTATTTTTCTAATTTTTTTCTAGCAAAAATAACTCAAGACATTTATAATAACTTCTCCATAAAACTAATATTTTTATTATGAAATATCTTAGACCTGCACATCAACTCATGTAATAAATAAATACCTAAGCATTTATTATACCAAGTTTGTACAACTCTTTTGGAGCAATCTGTTTCTTAGCACAGGTGTTCATAAGTTGAACAAAAGTAGGTCAGAATACTGAAATGTTACATGTATTTACCTTCTGGTAATGAGAGGCTTATTTCTGATGCGCTTAAACTCAGTTTTTAACTACCCAGACTATCTGTAAAAAACACTTTTTCACCCAGCCTCTGCATCAGTAATAGTAACATATAACACAGTACAAAGAACCATGATTTTTCCCTTTTCTTAGACGTGTTATCATCTGCTGTGGTATGCGGCTGGGCCACACAGCTTACCTCCTGATTTACCTAAATCTTTTTGCTTCTATCAACCACAGGGAATGGGGACACTTACAGGTAACAACTGACAATTTGAACAAAAAATATAGAGAAAAGCTGTATAAAGCAAGTGGCTCAGATTATAGCTGTTGACTTCTAATATTATTTGATAGATGAGACTGCTACAATTATCTACTGCTCATGGGTTCCATTACTGGAATAAGGAGCACACAAAATAAGGGCAATTTCCCAAACAATGTATAGGACCACTTAACTTTGTCAAGAGCCATTTCTGCAAGTGAAGTCCTCCTTGTTAAAGAGGCAAAGATAATGCGCTGGCAACTTGACACGAGCGTTTAGTTCACACCACGTTAACTGTCTTTTGTTACTCTGCCATGCTCTAGTTAAGGCCAAATTGGATATTATTTTTAACTAAACGTTTGTTTTAAAATGCATTCATGGAATCTACCATTCTCCCCTAAAATAAGGAGGAAAAAGCTCCAAGAAAAATTCAAAATTCCCTGAACAAGTGAAAGAGTGAATTTCCACCTGAATGTTTCATGAATTTTCTTTGCAATTAGGTACCCCAAGATTATTAGAACATTTTTCATTCTTCAAAACATAATTTTTTACTCTGTGGCTTAATCTTATGGTACTATTGAAAGATCAAAGATAAATTCTGCTCCTAAAGGAGGAAAAAAGTAATACATTGTTTGAAAACAAAAACTATAAGTGCCTGAGCAGTAAACTGAATTGTTGCATCTATGCTAACTACTAATGCATTTTGCATTTTTATTTTGGGTTGAGCCATTGAGTGGAATGAGTTTGGGAAGTGGTAGAACTATTTCAGGAATTATTCTGGTATTCCAGCTCTTACTCTTCTCTAGAAAGTGAAGAGAGGGAAGCTGGAGAAAGATAAGAAAATATTTAAGTCAGAAAATCCCAGACACTATCACAACACTTTCTGATGAGTTTAATGTGAATACATCCCTATCAGCCACACTGTAGAGCAGGGAAACAGGTGGTGACCAGGAAGATCCATCCCAAAAGGCCCTTAACCTCATTTCCTAGAGAGTTCACATGTGCAATCTTAAATATCATCTTATTTTCTAAATTAAAATCCCTCCAATTTTTCCTCTTTATTTTCATTGATTTGATACATTCAAGCCAAACTGGACAAGCCCAAATTACATACAGAATTTCCTCTCCTTTTATTTTTATTTCTACTTTCTCTTGGATAAGCAGCTAACCACGTCTAACAACTAGGAGAGCTGTGTCTCCCCTGCACCTGCATGCAGGGCTTGGAGTTCTTCAAGGAAATCATTGGAGAAATTCCCCTAAAATCTGGGTCACTGTAGGAATCAGTACACTGAGCTGGTCAAAAGCATGCTCCTCTTCAATAATACTCAAGAGAGATGGTTAAGTTGTACAGTTTAATTATAACATTCAGGATTTTTTTATTATTCTTTCTCAGCTCCTGAAATCTTTTAAGTCTCTTTTAAAAGGACCGCTACACAAAAGGTAACTTCATCCTGGAGAGAAAGAAACTCAGACTTGGCCATACCACTTCCACTTGGGCATTGATTAGATGTCTTTTTTTTAACAAATTCAAAAAGAAAGGGGACACGATTTAAAACTAAAATAGAACCAGGCACATTGTACAAAGGATTATTTCAAGTAATTCTCCTTGAAACTATAACAAAGGAATGTTTCCTGGGGATTAAATGGACTGTCAGGTAATCAGAAAAGTTCTTTTAGGTTTGTCCTCAGGAAGAAAAAGAGCACTTTGGATGGATTTTGTTCCTGGCATTTTGTGACACTTTACAGCTTATTCCCTGGTGTCACACCGATTTATTTTATTATTCATGAGCTCCATGAAGGAAGGAATGATCTTAGAGGTCCACAGCTGGACCACACTAATAGATCCTTTTCCTTTCCTCCATCTACTGTTACTTTAATATGGATAAGATTGTTTTATTAATGAGAGAAAATGGGTTTCTTGAATATCAGCCTCTCCCTTGGTCACTCTGGAACCTGATGTACTTGATTAATTGATTCTCAACTTTTTGAGCACCCATACTATTTTTGACACTGTACTTTAAAGAAAAAGAATTCAGACATAAATGAACAAAATCTGTACCTGCAGGAAGTTACATTCTAATGAAACAAGACTGACCTCCATTACTAATTAATGATGCCACAGTCAACTATCAATTATTCATGTAAAGATTATCCATGACATACTTTGAGAGCACCCACTGCGAATTTCAAAATCCCAGGCTTTCCTACTTCTCTACTACACAGACTGAGGGATGCAATCTGAAACACTTCGCCATGCTAGAGATTTAGTTACAGAGTGAAGCAAGCCAACTGGCCTCAACCTTCCACACATCTGCATCTTCCTCCAGTATGAAGGCCTGGAGTGCCTCAAATAAGCTATTACGCTAGGTGCTGCAGAAACAAATGGATTAAAGATGTACCAGAGACCCTGGAACAAAATTGCCTAATTCTACTGGCGAAAAACAACAGGAGATTTCAATAGGAAGATGACATTTAATCTGAACATTGAAAAGTAAGTGGGTACTGAGGGAGAAACAGAATTTGAGGGAGCTCTAAGCAGAGTGTAAGCAAAAGCAGAGAATTGTGAAATAGCATGATGCCTATGGGATCCGCTTGTGGTTCAGCCTGACCATGAGTTGAAAGATGGTCAGTTTCTAACAAGAGGCTGAGTTGGGAAGATAAAGAAGTGGACTCTTACTACCTGGGACCTGAAGAGAAAGAAAGAACAATTTCCCCCTCTTCAGGATATAGCTTGGGTATGAAGTAGCTGAGTGCCATTATAAAGACTGAGAACACAGGAGGAGAAACACTTTCAGGGAAAAATAATAAGTTCAGGTTTAGGCCTTATCGACACTCTAATGCTGAGAGCCATGACTAGATTATAACTCAACACCAACAGTTCAATTCCATATTTGGCTGCTCTTGAAATACAGAAATAGGCATCGAAAGACAACCAATTAGTTCCTTATACACCTCCATTGTATAGAATAGGTCTCCCATAATCTGTGGTTTCTTCAGCCTAAATGCACAAGGTTATGCTAACGTCAACAGGAAAAACAAATCCCAAACCCAAGACTAGTCATTTCTACTATCTGATCTCATTTAGTTTTCTTTTTCTTTTTCTTCTTTGAGTACATAAAACTCAGCAACACTGATTTTTACTTGCAAATGCCATTTACAAAGTTCTAATGTGATGTAAATGCTTATTCTTCTGCTTTTCTTCAGGTATCTGACCACTCCATAGGATACGTTGTGAGATAACTCCTCAGGTTAAAAAAAAAAATAGTGCCACCATCAGCCTTAAAGTTGACCACAGAGGGAAATAGGGCCAAAATGTTTAACAAATGTCAATTAAAATGTATTAATTCGTTGATTTTTCTGTTATTTCATTCAACAAAATACATTGAAGGTTCATTATAAACCAGGCTAGGAAATACCACAGGGACCAAGGAAGCCTGTCATAGAATCTGCATTCTAGAAGTTAAACTGACACCAAATGCATTGTTTTTGGTGCTGTGGAATGAGGTGATGGGGGAGAGGCAGCTCTAGGTGGAGTGGATGACAGTGGACTGTGATCTGGGAAGTGGAAGAAAGCACGCAGGCCAAGATGGGAGGAAGAATATTCTTGAAGGAAGGATAGCAGAGAAACTAAGGCCAGTAAGAGGATGGTGCTATGAACAAACACACAGAAACAACTAGGGTGGCCAGAGAAGTACTAGTGAAGAAGAGGGACAACTGAAGTGAGGAGAGAAAAGTAGGCCAAGTAGATCATAAAGAGACATGAGTGAAGGCAAAGGAAGACCTTCAAGGACCTTACCACCAAAGCCCAATGTCAGCCCTCAGTGAGGACATCATCACGTGACTTGACCCTTAGAAACTTGTTATGTTTATCAAAATCACAATAGTGACATTGCTATCACTTAAGAAGAAAATTGAATGAGATAACTGTGCAGAATTCTTGGCACACTGGAAGTAGCTAATAAAAGTTAACTAAGTCTTGCAATTGCCCCTAACTGTTCTTTTAACAGCAATCAGGAAAGCAAATATAGTTTGTTCAGGTAAAAAGAGAGGAGCTTGCTGTGGTCTAAGTGGGTGAGGTCCTATTTTATGCAGTTTCTGATGTCTAGGGCTGACCCCCATTTTCAGAAACCCAGGAGACTGGAGGTCAACTTGCTGACATAAATTGCCTCAGGTGTAAACTAGGCTCAGATGTGACTTTCAAATTAATTTTCTGTGTAACTCTGACATTTGTGAGCTGAAGTCTTCAGAGTTTAAAGTGAAGTAGTAGCTAACTCTGCAGCATACTTTTTTTAAAATCAAAAACTAGTTTCAAGTCCTTAAAGAAAGGTACTTTACAATTCAAGTTCTTGCGTTTGATCATCACCCATCCTTTGCCTCCTAGGACTTGCTGTCGAGGCCAGCAAGGCCAGAGTGATGCATTCTCAAACTCTTGCTGCCTATATTTTGCCTCAGCATACATATCACCTGAAGAGGAAAACAGTCACAACAGAGACAGACAGACAGGCAGACAGACACAGACAGAGACAGAGGGGAAAAAAACAAAAAAATATAAGATGATCTGTTTGTTGTATTTGCCTTTATTACTGTGAATACTGAAGACTTGGTCTTATTGTAAGACTCAAATACATGACTGTGAAATTTGTCTTTTTCTGTTGCCATACCTGAATACCACAGAATAATTAATTTATAAAGACTAGAAGTTTTGTTAGCTCATGGTTCTAAAGGCTGGGAAATCCAAGAGCAGTTCTGGCATCGGATGAGGTCATCTTGGTGGCAGGGAATCCGAAGAGCCTCAGGACATTACACAGTGATGGGGACTAAGCATCCTAGCTCAGACTTCTCCTTTTCTGCTTGGAGAGCTTAGAGTTCCATATAATTAGGGACCAGTCTTTATGACCTCCTTTAATCTTAATCTTACTTACCTCCCCATGATACCCCTCCAAATACCTTCATAATACTTCACAATGGGGATTAAATTTCAACACGCATTTTCGTGGGAACATTTGAACCCTAGAAGAATTACACAAAGTCAACTATGCTGCATAAAGTTGTTTGTGGTGAGTTTAATGGTGTCTCCATAAATAATAGTCACATCCTAATCCCCTGAACTAGTAAAAGTGACCTTATTTGGTAAAAGGATCTTTGAAGATATAATTAAGTAAATGAGAAGACTATTCTTCATTACCTAAATGGCTCCTAAATTCAGTAAGGATGATTACACATTGTTACTGGGGTGACGATGTAACCCTGGAGGCAAAGATAGTGCACCCACCAGTGTAGGAATGGCAGCAGCCACCAGAAGCCAGCAAGGCAAGAACATATTCTCCGCTATGCCTCCAACACCTTGATGCAGACTTCTGAACTCCAGAACTAGAACAGGACAAATTTCTGTTATTTTAAGCCACCTACTTAAATTTCTTGTAGCCATTTGTTACAGTAGCCACTGAAAACTAACGCAGTATGTTGAGAAAAGCATCTAAGATATTGTGATTTCTTATGGAGGAGTCACTGAAGACGATGGTTCTCCCACCACTGGACATCTCAATTTGACTCTCAAATTAAGAACAAAGATGCAGAAAGTTTTCAGAAAAAAATCATTGTGAAGCTCGTTTGTTTTCCACCTCAGTCATCAGAAGCCTGAGAAACTAGTCATTAAGGAGAGCTGGGGATTAACTCATTAAGTGCTATTTAAACTTTTTATTTTAATATCATTCAGACAGATCTTTCTAAAATGAGCCTGAAATTTTCCTGCCAATTAGACTTTACATAAACTATAATTAAACTTTTCTTAATTAAAGAAAAATTGAATAAATTTAAAATAAAAAACTGTCACTGCAATGTGGTTGCAGCTATACAGATGCAGAGCTTTATGTGATAAAGGGCTCCCTGCCCTGCCCCTTCCCTTACACCCTCAGCTTTATAAACATTAGCCACTGATACCTTCAAGAGCCTCCCAATACCCCTCCCAGCTGTTCCCCTTCTCCCCTTCCTCCCCCTCTCCATTCCTTTCCCTCTCCCCTGCCTCTGTTCTGTTGGGGGATAGGTGCTGGGGGACAGAGGCAGACACACTTCTTTCATTCTTTTTATCATCAGTTTTCCCAGAAACCCACCTGCAAGGAAGTACAGTGGGACAATGCCTTCTGGCAGGTGCACCCTCCACTGTCAGGCAGCCCCGGCGAGGACAAACATGGAAGAACCTTGGTAGTGCACCTGGTAATTGCTGCTTTTATGGGTCATTACTTTGGATACCTAAAAGGGGAAGCATCCCCTGAGTAGAGAGGTGCTCTGTGCATCATCCTGCTGCCCGCTGGGTATTTGCTGAGCATCAATAGGCCTCTCTTCATCTGCTGCACTGAAAACAGTTATCATACATCACACAAGAAGGCAGAGAGGATACCAAAGCCCACCATATGTGTACAAAAACAGGATCTTTTTTTTAGAAAGAGCAAAGATGCTAGCATGCATAACAAAAAAAAGGAACCATACCTAGGACACTAGACAAAAAGGTAGTACCTTAAAATTGTATATGAGGGACCCTGAAAATGTTTAGAAAGTTCTATTTTTGCACTAACAGAGTTAGACAGAGTAGGCTTCTAGGTACAATAAAGAGTACTATCACCAATAAGAGAAGTCTTGGTGCTTATGATATTTTTAAATGGAGTAAAAGTTAAGAGAAGTAAGAGGAGAAAAGGGTCTGATCAACCTCTTAAATGAGAAGATCTTTAAAAAAAGAGTGTTTCACAACAGACTGTGACACTGACAGAGGTACATCAGATAATAATTCTGAAAAAGTTGAATAAAAACTGTAAGTCAGTACATTTCTTTTTCAACAATGTGTGCTATATTCTAGATAGGATGTTGTGTTTTATATGAACACGAACTAAAGAGACATGTACTCTCTACAGCTGTGAAAAATGAAAAAAGCTAATAAATTCAAAACATAAAAAGCAGCAAAGAAGCATAAAATTTCAGTACTCCAAATAAATTGCTTGGATAATAAATATAAATGAATTAAACTCTAATAAACTGAAAATTTGATAAGTTAAGATGATGAGAAGGGGGAGAGAGAAAAGACAAAGAAATGGGAAAAGGAAAAGAGGAAAGTAAAGTGACATAAAGCAGTGTCCCTCAAAAAAGTTAAATATACTATAAGCAGGCAAAGAAAAAGATCAAAGTAAGATCCAAGGTATTATCATGCGAAAGGATTCTAAGAAAAAGATAAGACTTAGAATTTTTAAAAGTTCCATTCCCGATAAATTATTAAGCATACATTCAATAAAAATCCTCTTTATATAGAAAAAAGTTTTAAATAACCTAAATAATTAACAATTAATTAAATATTGTATTGCACATGCAGAATATGTAGCTATTAAAAGTGTTTTGCAAGCATAATTAGTGACTGGAAAAAATGCTCTCGATAAAGCATTGGTATATTTTAGTAAATTAAAAACATATTACCTATTGGCTTGCATCTATGATCTAATTTTCTTTTTCCAAATAATAGTCTCCTCATAAACACCAGAAGATGCAGCCACAGCAAAGTGCATGTCCTCTTTGATACCTCTTTCTATGCTTCATTTTCTTCTTCTAAGTCTGTAAGTTTACCTACACTTTTGTCAGCAAATAATTGTAAGTTGACCTATGTCAAGATCTATTTAAGCTAAAAGCTATTTTTACTTGTCGATTAGAGAAAATAGGTATAACATACAAAGGTGAAAAGCCAGAAATTTGCCTCTTGACCCCACAGAGGCCTACCCAGCCCCATCAATGAGCCTTCTGGCTACTCAACTACTCAAGAGCTAAATTGAGAAGTAAACCTGGACTGTTTCCTCTGGTGCTGTATCCCCAGGTCTTTTGCTTCTTCTTAAAAAATGCCTGACATCAGTCCTCTTCTCTGCCACTGTTGTAGCCACCATGGTCCCCTTCACCTCCTCCAACTCCATTTCCTGCCCATCAGGCTCCGAGGTCCCTGCACATTCCACTCTTGCCCTCACCTCCAACCCCACATAAACATCACAACCACAGTGACCTTCAAAAGGATGCCAAGCACAGCCTTCCAGTGGCCAGACCACTCGGGGCTTCTTCCTCTGGGAATAAATACCCCACCTGGCCCCGTCATCTCCCTTCCCCTGCCATCTTCCCACAGTTCACTGGACTCCAGCATCTTGGCTCCTCCTTCACAACACCCTGCTACCAGCCTGCAGGACTTTCACGAATGCCCTGCTCCACTCCCCTCTGCACTTGACACCATCCCTTGTCAAAATAAATGTCATGTCCACCTGGAGGCATTCGTTGTCTCCACAGCTGCTGTGGTTTAAACGTATACTCTCTACAATTGTAAAAATATGTCCCTAAAGTTTATGTGCTGGGAACGTAAGCCTCATTAGGTCATAAGAGCTTCATAATTAACGTCACTTTCACAGAAGTGGGTTTGTTAGGGGGGAATGGGTTTGTTATAAAAGCAAATCTCCCCCACCTCACTTTCTGTCATACACACATGGCCCCTCTGCCTTCTTCTACAGGATGACAAGCAAGAAAGCCCTCACCAGACGCCAACTTCTAACCTTGACTTCCCCCACTGTAGTACCATGAGACATGAATATCTCTTCATTATAGATTACCTACCCTCAATGTTCAGTTATAGCAGCACAAACTAGACTAAATCAACAATCTAGGGGATTTTTCCCCAAAACACCTCATTTTTCTTCACAGGGTCTATCATGATTTCCAATTATTAATTTCTTTTGTAATATGGGATATATTTATTTCACCTCCTAAACTATGAGTTTCCTAAAGACAAAGCCTCATTTATGTTATCATCAGTGAATTCCCAGAAGACGGGACAGTTCCTAACACATAAAATCATCATAGTGGGGCTGGGGAAGTGCTATAGCACTTCTTATGTACCTCAGTTGTCTAAGCGCCTGCCTGGCAAGCACCAAGATCTGAGTTTGATCCCCAGTACCTCATGCTGAGCTGGCCCCACCTGGGGCCCACCAAGCCAGCCACCAAAACTAGGTATGGTGGTGCACGCCTGTAATCCCAGCACTAGGGGTCTGAAGGATCGCTATGGGTCTGAGCTGCATGGCAAGACTCTATACCAAATACATAAATTTTTTAAAAAGCAAGCTGTAAAAGGCTCAAGTCAGCAACTTCTGACAATTTCCAGTAGTGCTGATAATTCACTACTATTGTGGACTATATTGGGTTATTTTGTTGAATTCAAGTCCCTACAATCTTTGGACTGACATCAAGTATGAAAAGGTCCCTTAAAGACTTCACCAAATACAGCTTCTCTAACAACAATGGAAGAACCATCTCAGACAAAACAAAACAAAAAAGGGGGATATAAATAAAGGACCATTTTGTTATGAAAAATATATATATATATATATATATATATACGAATATACAAGATAGTTAGGACAGATATACAGCTACTTTCTCTTAGTTCAATGAGAAGAAAGATTTGTACTAAT
>NDGM011059036.1:0-36462 GCA_002564305.1 Octomys mimax
CTGAGCTGGCCACACACACACACACAAACACACACACAATAAATAAATAAATAAATAAATAAACAAACATAAAAAAAAAAAGAAATTAATGAATGTTTTTTCAAATAGCCTGTACTACTTTACATTTCCACAAGCAATTAATAGGATGATCCTATTTTACATGCTTACTAAAGTTTGGTAATATTAGGATTTTACATATTAATCATTCTCATAATTACAATGATATATCATTATCATTTTAATTTGAAATTCCCTGATTGCATATAATGAGGAGAATTTTCGTTGTACTTATTTGCTATCAGTGTATGGCCATTGGTGAGGTATCTACCCAGGTCTTTTGCCTATTTTTAATTGAGTTATATTATTTGTTCTCTTATTGATAAGTGTTAAGAGTTGTTTATAAAGTCCAGTAAAGAGTATTTTATCAGACATGATTTTCAAAAGTATTTTAAGACTGTGGCTCTCTCTATTTCTTACTTCTTACCTTTTTCTCTTTCCTTTTTCCTCTCTTTTATTTTTGTGGTACTGAGTATTCAACTTAGGTACAGTATCCATTATACAAACATTCAGCCACTGACCTGTATCCCAAATCAATGTCATTTCCGTGATAAAGTCTTTCACAGAGTAGAATTTGTTAATGCTCATATCATGTGTCTTAGCAATAGTATACTTTGTGTCATATGCCTCTGCTTTTGCTCAAAAAATTCACTGCCACATGAAAATTATGTAGATTGATTTGTTGTGCTCACTTGCATAAGTTTTGTAGTTGGAATACTGATCACAGATCCTAATCATACCAAAGTATCTAAGAAATTTCTAACTTATGCACTTTCTTTACCTGAAATGAAGACGAACTTGAAAAAAACAAAAGGTATTTAGAGTTTGATATATTGAATTGAGGTCTGCAATCTGTTTTGAGTTAGTTTCAGAAATAATATGACATCTGTATCTAGATTCATTTTTGCATCTGAATATTCAATTGTTTGCATCTGTTTGCCCAAGAAAAAGCAATCATTTCATCAAGGATGTCCATTATATTGTTTAGGAAAGTATTGTTATTAGAATCATTTGTTAGGGGCTGGGAGGTGGCTCAGTGGAATAAGTGCTTCCCAGGCAAGCACAAGGGCCTGAGTTCAATCCCCGGTTCCACCAAAAATAAAAAATAAAATAAAAGAATCACTTCTTATGCATTGTAGGCCCTTTGATCTAAACAGGATCCAAATAAGAAAAGGAGCAAGGTATCCTTCTGAAAAATAGTGCATACTGATATATTTCTGAAGAAATGTTTGCCAATATCTTGCTTTTAGGAAATTATGAGCTTCTTTGATACAAATTCTTATTCTGCAACTGTAATGACCATTAGTTATTTTTGAGAGGTTGTATGTGTTGTTTGAGAAATTACCCATGGAAGTCTAGATTAGAAAAGCAAAAGGAGGCAATATCCTAGACTAAATAAATCAAGTCACTCAAAAATATACCAACGAGAGTTATTATACCGCACTATTTATCACCCAGGTATGTAGTATCTAGGGTTTTCTTTTTTTCTTTTTTTCTTTTTTTTGATACTGTCTTTGAGATCAGAGATTAGCACTTCCTTCAAGAGAGTTTAGAAAGTGTGCTTTTCAATGTAGAAAAAATGAAGGAGATAAAAAAATATTGTTAAGAACAGGAAGCTGATAAAAAAGGGTCTAATTCCAGGCACCTGGCTTATAATTGAGGGTGATTTAATGAAAGTGATTATATTTACAGTGGTGCGTGGTGTACAAGGACAAAAAAATACCAGTGATGGCACACTTACTTAAGGCTGACAACAGCAATATAGTATTTCCACCCATATTTTAAGGGGACAAATGGGAGGAATGATGAGCATAACTTAAGGTTGTCAATCAAAGAAGGCCCCCTAACAGGATCAGTATCCTTGGGAAGGGAAAGGCTGACTCAGGAGTCCTAGGAATACATGTTCCTAACTTTCATTTCTTCCACATTCTAATGTATCCTATTGGCTGAACTAAACTAGAAACCAAAGAGCAAAATGTAACATAAAGACAGGAAAGGAGAGAGAGAGAGAGAGAGAGAGAGAGAGAGAGAGAGAGATTGATTTAAAAAGATAGACAATGAAGCTGGGAGGCTAGGAAACAGGCAACACCTATTTCTCTCACCATAGGAGTGCAGTCAGGTGGACAAGTGTACTTTTATTGAGGAAACACAGAGAGACAGGTGAGCATGTATATTTTTATTTATCTTTAAGTCATTAACAAGAAAACGGAAATATTGTCATTTCCTCTACCTTCTCCAATTGCTCAATAAAGCGTTTCTCCAGTCTTTCATTATTTATCAAAATGAAAGAAGACTCCAGTAGGAAATAGGGAACCTAAATGACATGACATTTGTGCTGGAGCGACCACCATAGGCTCCGCCATCATGCCAGAATGCTATGCATCCCCGACATTGCAGTGACAAATAGTCTTATGGCCAACAACAAAGGAAGATAGGTAAATGGGGAGAGAAACAGTCCAGGTTCAAATCAGTTTAGTATAGGTGAGTGCTGGCTAGACAGGAAACAAATTTCCTGCTGCTTAGCATGTTTTCAGAATGGAGAGAAACAATGATGTTCAAAACATAATTTGTGAATATTTTATCATAATATATATTCAGAAAATATCTGTAATCATTTGCTAGTAAAATTTAATCCAGTTTAATTATTTTCAGATTGACGTGTATGGGTCCTGAGGAAGAGATCTGAAATTATTTTGAACTTTTAATTACTTAGAGCAATTCACCAAGAACATTCTGCAGCTTTCAATCTTTTCACAGAAACATTCACTTAAGTGAGAGGGAATATTCTGCAAATTGACTCCCAGCCTGGTTTCCCACTATCGTTTTGAATGGATTTGAGCCAATAGCTTCAGCTATTAGATATGTGATACAAATTGATTTTAATAATGCATTCCAAATGTACCTATAAATAATAATTTTGTAGGTATATATATTGAACTATCCTCTTTTCATTTTTAAAAATTGTTCCTAATGTCTGTTACTTAGTAATTAGTTGTGTTTGACTTTTTGGTTCTAGTTAAATAGTAGTTAATAAAATAATCAAGTTTTTTTGGAACAAGTGGACAATATCTCTTGAAAAAATATATCGTGTACATAACATCAAGAGTTTGTGCAGAAGAGGTAATTTATTTTATATGTAAGGGAATATATTATAAAAATGAGTGAACATGTGTCTCAGAAAAATAATTTGACTTTCTGAAAATATTAATTGGATACACACTTATTTCTACGAGACTGTGTTAGTTACATTTTTGTTACTGAGACAAAATATCCAACACCCAGAGTTAAAGGAAGGAAGGTTTGTTTCAGCTTACAGTTTGTAGAGGACCGCATGATAGTCAGCTGCCTCCAAAGCTGGGTAGCTCAGAGGGGCAAAGCACAGGAGAAGCGCTTCATGGTGGGCAGAAAGCAGCGAAGCAGCTTGGATTGGAGAAGCAGCAATCGGCCTGTGCCCTTTCTGTGCCTTCGCAGCCACCCAGGCTACCTGCCCTCTGGGTGGTGCCGCCACACCCATACTCAGAAGTATGTCAAATCAGTACACTAATTTATTAATCACAGCCCCTCTTCCTAAAATCTCAAACTTAATCCCAGCATGACAAAACTGATCCAGCCACATTTAAGAAAACTTCACTAAGTATCACACGAATCTTTCGATCCCCGGGACTGCCGTTCCAGTGTTCCCCCGGGATGTGCTGAGAGGGCAATCAAGACTGGGCATGGTGACCTGGGCCTGTAATCCTAGCTCTTGGGAGGCTGTAAACAGCATAATCACTATGAGTCCGATCTAGTAGTGAGACCCTGAACGCCCTGTAGATCCTTCCCTAAAATACAGAAAGAAAAAAAAAATGTGTATCACATGAATCTCTGGGGGAATATCTAGACAAAAGCCACCGCAGAGTATTTTCTTTTTACCCATTTGCATGTTGGCACTAGTCCTGTAGCAGCAGTAGTCAGAATAATTACATTTTAATTTGATGTTTTGAAAAATAATGGTCAATATATCTACATAATCTCTATATTACAAATGGTTAATTTCTAACTTTTATGCTTTAATCGTAATTCCTTATTAGGGATTTTGGTGGAATATCTAAGAAAATAATATCAGAGATTAGATATCACAGATTCATACTCTAGGCCCTCTAAGATAGAAGATTATAGCTCAGAATCCATATAATCTTTTCACTATATTATTTGAATATATATAATATAATTGATGCTATGTTTTCAAGAGAGTAACACCTTAACATACTATATTTTAACTTAATATAATATATAGTGTAATCCAAACAGAAAATATTCTCAGCAACTGTGTATTATTAAAATCTAATTTTTTTTGATTTATTCATATGCTTAGAAAAAGTTTCAATTAATTATGGTATTTTAATCTATTTCACCTCATACTCATATATAAAACATAATAAAAGCTTTACTACAAGAATTATATTAAATAAAACATTTTAATATATAACATGTAAATACATCAACATTAATATTCAGTATTTTAATCCTTTGTCACTATATTCACGCACAAAATAATAGTTCTTTATTTCAGGAATAGGTTATGGTCAATTTTTTTTTTCAAATATTCTTCCTTACTATATGAAATGTGCATTTCACTGAACACCTACTAAACAAAAGTTTGCTAACTTTTAACCCAGGATACAAAATGCAAATAATTTAGGGAGTGTTTCAGCAGCTCAAATTTGAAATAGTAAAAGCAAACTTCAGGTCCTGAGGTAGACTGATTTACCTAGATCAGTTCATTTGCGCGCAATCTAAGACGCAGCACATGTAAAATGGTACATTGTCATAAATGGCAGTGTTTCGGATATTGTGAAGGTGCACGGCCCCGTGCCCTTGAGGAAATAATCCTCATTTCAGAATGGACAAGAACGGAGTCCTTTAGCTTACACTCCCTCGAATTAAGGATTCTACCCTCCTGCAAAAAGTCCTTATGTAGAGAAATATCACAACTTCCTTCTATGTTCTTTTCTTAAAATGTCTCCAAATTAAGAAATAAAAAGATACTATTTTTTTTCTTTACAACACATTCAATTGCAAAAAATTTGGAACAGGACCTACCATGGAAAATGTTCAAAATTTATCCTCTTGATAGATAGTAGATAGATATTTCAGAATAAGATCAATATGTCCTCACATTTAAATAGAACATCCCATTACTTAGAGCCAGGCTGTCAAGATTGGATTGCATGTATAATCTTCTGTAAAAGAATTAATGCTTCCAAATGAATAAGATGAAATAGGGTAGAATATCATATTCTTATTGCCAATCTATCTCTTTAAAGTAATACCTAGTCAGTCCATCAGCATCAAGAAGATAGGGACATCTGCTACACTTTTCTGAGACAGCCTAATTTACATATTCGTAAATATTAAATATAAATTTAGAAATTGATATTTCTTTTTTTCATAAGTGGTCATAAATCATTGATGGGATCTGAATATGCTGAACTGAATCCTACTCTCATTTTCTCAGAAACAAAGCTACTTTTATTGTGCATATTTGCAGCATTCTGTGCCGTGACAGGGCACTCACACAAAGCAATGCTGCGAGCAATTTTTTTCTGCCTACTCTGTTGAGTACTGAATATGTTCATTGTAGAGTTTTGTCCAGTTTTTCTAAGTGAAAATCAGCCACAGATTCATTTCAAGCCTCTCATAAATAAGAATTTGTTTTCTGCCTTTACTATATTTCTTAATTTTAAGTTAATCTGAGATATGGGCAATTCAAAGGAAGATAAATTTAGTTCTTTTTCTAGATACAAGCAGTAGTTGAGAAAATATACAGTGAAAGTCCAATTTGCCAAGACTGCATTCACTGAAAAACATTGTTCATCAAGTGGTTTTTGTTTTTGTTTTTGTTTTTCTGTACAAGGGATCAAACTCAAGACCCTACCCTTTCCAGGCAGGAGCTTAAGCCACTGAGGTATTTCCCTGGCCAGTCAAGTTTTTAGTATGCCATGGAATTTCACTTTTCCTATATATTCACTCTTTCTTGTTTTCTTAGTCCTCCTTGACTCTAGCCTACAGTTAGACATATATCAATATTATTTTAAAATGCATTTGTTGAGCGACATATTCTATTAAAATACGAATATGTAAATAGATATATGCTAAACAGTAACGTATAGATCAGCCATGTATCACAAGTAACACAGTTCTCTGCATAGTTGTTAAGTTCCCAGGCAGCCCCAATGTGTATCATCATATTTAATCACTGCTATCCATACTAACTTGAGTTCTTGACATGAGGGGTCCTGACACTTTAAGAGAGTATAAGGTAGATAATGAGGATAATTACTCCCCATACTCCTGTATCTTTGATTTCTGGAACTGTTACAATGTCTTTTTGGGATACTTAAGATAATATATCTTCATACTTCCCTTCCTGCATCTTGTCGCTAATTTAGAAATGATCCTGATTCTTAATACTTAAAAAATATATAGGTAAGACATATCTCTTATTCTATTCCAGGAACAATTAAAACAGCTCTATATGTATTATATCTTTTTGACTACAATGCTTGTGGCACGCTAACCAGAATTATCAATATTATATAGATGTAAAAAAGTTAGGCCAAATAGCTCAGCAGATTAAAGTGCCTGCAAGCAGGTGCAGGGGCCAGAGGTTCAATTCCCAGGCCTGACGTGCCGGCCCCAGCCCCTGGGCACACTGAGGTAGCAACTGAGCCTGGGCATGGTGGTGAGCCCCTGTAATCCTGGCTCTCGGGAGGCTGTAAACAGGCCGATCACTAGGAGTCTGACCTAGTAGTGAGACCCTGAGCACCCTGTAAACCCTTCCCTAAAAAATAAAAAAATAAAAAAAAATAAAAAAACTTAAGAACTATAAGATTCTGTGTTTTATCGCAAATGATAGGTTCCTAGACATTCAGACTGTGCTCCGTTATATGGAGCGCAGCCCCTCTATCCTCACACTCCTCTTTAGCAAATCTCAGTTCACAAAACCGACCTACCAAAGTCTTAGGAAGCATTATTTTTGATCTAAGATATAAAAACAGTGATGTGTGAAAAAAAGAAAGAAAGAAAGAAAAACACTTGTTCCATACTGCTCAATTCATTTTACCTTATTATACAAATTCATGATATTCGATGATAAGGCAATTTTATGACTGTTCTGCAGAAATTTCTGCTTTGGCTCTGCAGAAATTACCCACAGCTCCTTTTTAAAAATTGTCTGTTAGTGTATTTGGTTGTTGCAGGGTCTGTTTTCAGCCTCCGAGCACTGGGATTAGTGAAGTGTGCCAACGTGCCCAGTCTCCGTGGCTGGCTCAGTGCACCTGGGGAGCAAGACTCGCACTGCATGGGGTCTCAGGTACTGAACCCTGGGCCCCATGTTTGCCTAAGCAGGCACTTAGTCTGCTGAGCTATCTTGCTGGCCCCACTCTCCGTTTTTAAAAGGTAACTAAAATAATCGGATCAGTTAGCTTTGACATCGATGTATAATACTAGCACTACAGAACCTGCCACCATACACAGGAAGTGAATTTTTTAAAGTGAAGTATAGCAGAAGATTGCACAGACTGAAAAACCCAGATCTTAATTTTGAACCTTTATTTCTAAGAAAGTCTTTATCAAAGATAAAGACTACAAATTCACTCATTCTCTATTTTTCTGATATTGAGAAATGGACAAGTCCTTTTTACAAGACCTAAGCTATACTTTGAACTGACATGCTTATAGCCAAATATGTTAAAATTTAGAAGAAATGTCCCAGAGGACTACTCATGCAGAGCAATACATATGTATATTTCTGTGTACACATATATGTATTAAAGAAAGCGGGTAGTTCAGCAAACACAGGGAAACATAGTCATAATAATTAAATGCTTTTTTCTCTCACTAATGATTTTTTTCATAGCCAAAATATTAGCTTAAGAAAGCAGATTCAAAAAGAGGTGAGTGAACTTTATCCTTTGGGTGGCTGGACTAGTTCAGCTTAACATGGTTAGAGCTAGTAAATAATTTTTAGAGCATGAAGAAAATCCAGCTCAGTTTCCTGCATTCTAAATCAATCTCAGGTTTAAGAGAAGGTGCCAGCTTAAAAGTTATTACGACTCCACTGTTTTCTCTGATAAATTACATGAATAACATTTGAGACAATGCATTGTTAAATATTTATGTCTAGTACCATAGAACCAAGAAAAGCATAAGAACCCCTAGAAGAATAAATATATTTACCTAAATAAATTACTAAGACAAATATACTCCTATGTGCTCTGTACCAATAAACAGTAGGTATTCACTAAATTGTAGAATATAAATGGTTCATTTCCTCTAAATGTACACTGAAAGATCTATAACATGTTACACATTTCCTGTGCTTTGCATATATATTTCAATATTCATCATGAAAAGCCTTGCTTATGTGTCAATATACATTACTTTGCATATATTAAGAAAGGCTTTTTTATTTTAACATTGTGGATGCTTTTTACTATGAGGAGAAGCTTGGGTCTTATTTCATGATTAACCCTTTCACGGCTCATCCTTTTCTCTCTACATGACATTTGCAGAAAATGAATTGCTTGCTTAGACACAGCTAACTAAATAAAAGCAGGCCGGAGCTGATAGTATGAAAAATGGATTTTCATTACTGTTTCATTGATTCTTGTAAATAAGGGCCTGAGGCCTGCTCCGAAAAGGCTGCAAACAGTAATAATTTAATCTAAGGTGACATAGACCAAAATGTATGTGGACAAAAATCATCCTTGAATATTAAACAACAGCCTCAAGACAGAGAAAAGTGTTGCAGGCGAATTTAAATGTATGCAGATCGGTGGGTAACATATTTAAAAACAGAAATTAAAGATTCCTGTCATAAATCACATTTGCTGCCATGGATATGCCTTGTTATGCTGGCGTTTAAGAAAACCTGAAAGGTTAAGGCAGTTGGTGCATTAAATCGTACAAGGATAATTAATACTTTTCTTGTGGCTATTTATAAGAAATGGAAAATATAGTCAGATCAGCTGTGGCACTGGAGTAATTTGAGGGGGAAGCAATGAAAGCATGAGTCAATAGTTTTAACTGGACAAATGTTAAATGGTTAGTGATGCAGTGTCCTGATTTGGAAGCCACTTGAAAGTTATATATTTTTTAAAATGAGATAAAATAGTCCATTCTCATGTACAAATATAATTTGTTTGTTGCTCATTGCTGTCAGATTGCCCTCTACCAAAGAAGAGCATATTTTGCATGGATTTTTAATATTTTTTTTTCTAATAGGTGCATCTCAGTCACCTATGTTATAAATGCCATAAAATAAAAGCTATTTTTGCACTAAGAATCACAATTTTAGCCTTTCAAGATGTTTTGAAAGATAGTAATGAAATATTTTGATGACTGATTTACTTGTCACACTAATAATTAGAACGGTAACATCAGAGGGCCACTGCCCGATAACTCCTCTGGTGAAAAATATCTTCATTTTTACTCAGTAGATTTAGGTTTATGATCGCTTGATTATTTAAAAAATTTACTACCATATCTTGTAGGTTTACTATACTCTAAACTGAAATCATTGCTTTTTTATTAGTATCATGCATTATAAAAAAGACCCCCACGAGACAAAAGGTGTCTAGTACTAAATCCTTAGGGTTTGAAATAATAATGTGTCTTTCACTGCTACCTGTGTAATATTCCTTTAAGCTCAGAGAAAGGAATGACTGCTCTTTGAAATGGAAAACAATCTTACAAATAAAATAACCTCCTTATTATACAATCATTGTTTTTTATAAAATGCAGTCCTCATTATAATTTTTTAAAATATTTCTTTCAAAATGACAATGAGTTTTGAGTATATTGGTATAAATCTATAATGTTTTGGTAGAAAATCACTGTGGATATACTTACCTGGCAGGGGAGATACCATGATCACGAAGATGGTTTTCCCAGGGTGAGGCTCATCCATTGCACTCCGGATGTGCTGACCCCTTCGATTTCCCCAAATGCGGGAAACCCGACTGCATAATTTGTGGTAGTGGGGGACTGCGTTCGCGCTTTCCCCTGTAAAAAAAAAAAAAAAGAAAATCACTGTGGAATAAATGAGAATATTTTTTTAAAAGAATACCACTGATATAAATTGCATGTGTGTACTTTTCCGTTGACAAAATCTGTTATTGTTTGTATGATTGAGTTCAGCCTAGAAACCTTTAACTGAACAAAGCCAAATAACACAATGGCCTTTGAAATATTTCTTGTAAATAAATAACAAAGTCAGTGCTGAGTTCTGTTAGACTATGCAATTGCTGAAGTTTCACTATGGGCCTGAGAAACCAATGTATTAGGTTCTTTAAATAGGATGAGTCATTAAACTTTGTTCACTCATCATTGATGGCTAACCCTGAAGTGAGGTGATAAAACTATTTTTACATTAACACTTGTGCTTAGTACTGAGGTCATTGGCTAGAGCAGTAATTGTGGGCAATGTCATCCATTACACTTATACCATTCAAGGCTCACAACATTATTTTTTGTTAGTATTAACTTTATAGCAAATATCTTTGTGATGGTTGTGAATGTGTAAAGCTTACTCTAGTGAAAATCATGAGATTTTGAAATTATGAAAGGTCTTTTCAGAAAAAGTCAAATATAAGTGAAAGGAAGAAAAATTTTAAAACATCCCCCCATGTGGACTGGGTGAATGAAACTTCCCTACTAACATCTGCAGGTTTGTAATTGCTCAACTCTCCCCTGTGACTCAGCGCCCAGAGACATTGCCTCATAGGTAGAGGATGAACAGCAATACATCTGGCCTGACAAACATTCATGAGTAATGCTTCCATTGGCCAACTGTCCTTCCAGTTTGAGCAAAAATAGTGTGGCTTAGAGTTTTCATAACACGGCAACTTTCCTGACTAAGCATGTGAATTTCTGAGTATATGCTTTGCAAAGTTAAAAAGAGTGAAACTGACAAGGCCACAGGAAGCATCGCATCCCTCTTTTCATAAACTGGCCTTAGAAGCCATAGATTATGCACTGTATCTGTTAAAGTATTTTGCCTCTGGACCAGAGGCTTCCTGATGTAAAAGAATAATGCTAGGGAGTAAGGTTTACTTTAAACAAAAGTAATTATCTTTGGTTATGTGTTATATGTTTCTGTAGACTGGAACTGAAATCATTATAATAGTTAATGATTAATGTCATGATCACCAATTTTAAAATTCTTTGGCAGATTGTTTTAAACTTCAATGCAAGGCTATTTTCAGTTTTCACCGTTCCTTTTAGTATTGGTATTAAACATACATAACACATTTCCCTGGAAGCAGATATAACCCAGCTGTTAAGGATAAGATAGGAAAAACAGACTAAACATGAATTGCAAGTGAGAATTTTTCTTGAGGAGAAATCCTTTGTAAATTGTGTCGCAAGCATTGGATTTAGGAATAATATTTTATACCTCACTATCTCCACTGAAGGATGACCAAATATTTTGCAAGACATAAACTATTTTAGATGTAATACTATTGTCTAGACTACTATCAAGGTTGGGTTAGTGAGAATATGGAAACAACCTCAAAGTCAAAGGGCAAGCATTAGTAATTCTAGAAATAAGTGCTGTTATATGTCAAAATGTATGTTCTGAAATCTATAACTTAGAAGTATAAAATTAGTTTTACCAATAGAATATGGAGAAATGGTTTCTTTTTGTGTAGAACTCTAAAGAAAGAAGTAAGGCACACCAGCTAAACAGATTAAGTAGAAAAACTAGGATCATAGACACTAATCTCTTAAGAGCTATAATGGCTCCTGTGGGTAAATTATTGCTTGCATAATAAATATATCTACTGTGCAGGAGCATTAGCCTCTGAAAAATACCAGGAGGCTGTGTAGCACATGGACTTGTAAACATTAGTAGCAGCTGTACTCATATATAAGTGTGCTATGAAATGACTCCAAAGTGCTCTAATGTCCTATCATGGCAGGCTTGGTGAACATCAATACATTTATAAGATCAAAGAGACAAATGAATTGGCTTTAAATATCTCATTAGTTGTGAGCATCGTTATTTGTCATAATTGACACTGGCCTTCAATGTCTTGCAGAATAAAGCATATTAAAACCATGGAGAAGGCTATAGTTTCAAGGTTTCTACATATTTCTGAGCATAGTGAAAAACTTAATGGGACCATTCATGTATTCAAAATACATGAATATATTTTAGGTCTATATTCAAAGGAAACTATAGAGGAAAATGTATCATAGCACTCTGTGATATGTACTTTAAACAATCATTGGTTTTAGTTATACTACAGGATAGGATGATAGTATATATGTTCTAGGTAGCTTAGTTTCTGACACGTGCCTTCCTGCAGTAACACTAAGAAATAAGTAGATGGGCTAAATATAATCTAGCTCTACATTTTAACCACATAATTCTATGTCTGAGGACTCAGAATGTTTATACTATATAAAGAAAACTATTGACTTTTTTGTAATGAGAAACAATTAAAAACCTTATTATGTCCAATAACAGGAAAATGGATAAACTAAGTACTGTCATCAATAGTAGTACTTTAAATTTTCACAGAATATTTAATTATTTGAAAACATTTTTGAAATAGCAGATAATAAAAAGACACAAAATTTTATTTCTAGTTTTGAAAAAATGTATCCATATAAAAAGAACTAGAAATATGCAATGTACTAATAATACCTTCACTTAATTATCACTTTTTGAAATTATACTTTATTTCTCAGATTATTGAAATTCCTTAACATAAATTACAAAAAGTTAGATTTATAAATAAGTAAACAACTTGAAGGGCTCAAAGTATCGATTTTGAAAAATATTTTTGAGTTGACTAAGGTCTATTTTTTTAATATGTTCGAAACAATTACATTAATCTTTCTTTTAAACTAGATTCAAGTTTCCCATTTCTCTACAAAGATGATGAACTCTTTGAAAGATTTTATGCAGCCAAGGTTTTCACTAAAATGGCATTTAGAAAATACAGATTTTCTTCTTAGTGAACCATCCTAATAAATATTGATTCCAATTCCTGTTACTCAACATATCCATATTAGATAGATCAACATATAAGCATCACACAGTTGCTATACTTTATAAATTTGAATCTTGCTCATGCTTGAGTTGACCAAGAACAGACTGGTTTTTGGCCTTTTCCCTACATTTAAAAGAGAATAAGGAGCAGCCAAATAGCTCAGCAGATTAACACACCTGCAAGCAGGCGCAGGGGCCAGGGGTTTGATTCCCAGGCCTGCTGCGCTGGTGCCACGCCTGGGTTGCATTGAGACAGTAATTGAGACTGGGCATGGTGGCACATGCCTGCAATTCCAGCTCTTGGGAGGCTGTAAACAGGCAGATCACTATGAGTCCGATCTAGTAGTGAGACCCTGAACACCCTGCAGATCCTTCCCTAAAAATACAGAAAACAAACAAACAAATAAATAGGAATATATGGAAGAAATCTGTAACCTTCACTTTTGAACATTAATATCTGAATGGCTACTCTTATCTCAATTTTGATATCTATGTTATGCTGCAAAACAAGAAGTCATAAATGTCTCTTCTTCATCTACTTTGAAAGCTATCAGCAACTCAGTGATGAACTGGAATATTACTTGTGACCTTATAAGCCTATTAATCTATAGTTATTATTGGTGGCTTTTCATCTTGAACCTTACAAATAAGCTCCCTGTTTTGTAGTTATACTCCATTCTACTGTTGTCCCAAGTCATTGGCCATCATCTCTCATCTAAATCACTTCAAGTTTCTCCCAAGAGTTCCTCTGATTAGTCACAGCCACTAGACTTCTGCTAATCAATTCTCATATTACATACAGAGGTACATGTATAATAGACCAATGTTATTTTTTGACACTTCTACCATATGCCATGACCTTTAACTAAGCCTCAGTGTCTCAGCACAAAGTTCTTTCTTGATCTGGCCTTTGTTCCTCTTTCCATCTCTTCTTTCTGCACAAGTCCTGTCTGTCTCTTCATGTTCTGTCATTTCCCCACCTACTGTTAGATTTCATCTTCCTCTGTCCTCTAGACACATCAAATGCATTTCCTTTTTTTTTTTCCTATCTGACCCCAAATTCACTCTCCTCAAATAGAAAAGACATTGGTATCTGTCACATATCACTGAGGTCTGTTATTAAAACTCTGTAGTACCGCAAGACAATGTGTTCCACTATTTCCACTCACATTTTATTATCAAGATCTCAGATTCATGTTTATTCTAATAGCAAATAATACTGAGATACTCTCACTTAGGAAATAGGCTGTTTCTATAGTAGTTTGAAGTCTATACCATGGGTCTGAATATGAGTTAGAACCTAGATAATACGGTTTCAGATTCAGATTTTTAAGACTCCATTAAATTGTCTCAGGAATGTACTTTACCTATTTTTTCATTTCCTGACTAAATGAATTTAGTTTTTTAAAGTTATAGGGTTTTTTGCTTATGAAATTATTGTATAATGCATGTGAAGTTGTATGTACCTTTCTTAACATAATATGCATTTTGGGTGGTTTGGACAGTTCTATGTTTCTCACATATTTCTATCAAAAGTAGCTAGAAAATTTTGTTCCAAATATTTAATGAAGGGGCTGAGGAGATGGCTCAGTTAAAAAAGCATTTCTCTGGCAAGCACAAGGGCCTGAGTTCAAGCTCCGGCTCCACAAAAAACAACAACAACAACAAAAAAAAAAACCCAAATATTTAATGAAAGCAATTGGAAATGTCAGTGTCAAACTATCTCTGTAAATCAGGGAAATCATAGATTGTAACTATAATAATAATTACATATCTAAATATAAATGAGGCCTTCTCTACTGCTATAAAGATATTGGCTAAATCAAAGAATTAAAATAGCTCACTTTTCTAACATCATTACTTAAAACTTTTAATTTATACTTTGTGATAAATCACATATGTGATACATCTAACTTCCTCAATCACACAACATTTAAGCTGTATTAGTTTGGTTAGCTTGAGAGTTACCTTGGAAATTCAGAAGCACAGTTTTGGGTGTGTCTGACGGGTCTCACCAGCATGACCCTAGCTACTGTAGTTGATAACTGGTCCTTTCCTCTCTGGAGCAACTTCTCTGAGCAGCTTCTCAGTGTTCATGAACCAAGCACCTGTGCTTCTCCATGGTGATGATGGTACTGCACTGGGGCCAGCCTACCATTGGCTGAATCCCCTGAATCAGTTTTTCCCATAAACTCCTACTTTAAATTGGTGGGTGATGGGAATTTTGTCCCAATGAGAGGGACATTGACCAACACCTATTGTTAAAGATGGCCTGGTATGGATTTATAGCACAGTGAATTGATGTATTTTTATTCTTTCTGTCACTTCTATTTCTTCTGAATATGTTTCATATTTGTATCTCTTGGCTCAGTATTTTAAGAAATAAGCAGATAAAAGGGTTTTTTCTTGTTTAATAGAAAAGATTTTTTAATGAATCTAATATTTTGCAAAAGATCTTAATATTTTAGTCATTTATATTACTGTCATAATTTTAGAAGACATTTTCCTCCATAAGCATTGAACTAGGTTTCTTTCTCACAATCCAAATCTCCCAGGCTCTCCTTTTATTTATTGGACATTAAGTATGATTTATGGAAATTTTTACTATGCCAAAATGACAAAAAGTAGATGTTTGTTCTCAACTTGACTGGGCTAAGAGTTTCCCATGAGAGCTGGGGAAACAGTTCCTGGTTAAATATGTTAGAGAGTTTCTATAAGAGATTAACATTTGCATCAGTAGCCTGTGTACAGAAAATTTGTTCCTACCAACAAGGGCAGGCATCATGTCACCCAGTGCAGTCCCAAGAGAACAAAATGTGATAAAGCAAATTTTCTTCTTGAGTTGTATCATCTATTTTCTTCTTCCTTTGGAAACTAGGGGCTCCTGTACTTCTGACCTTCCCACTCTGGAATTTACCTTTCAAAAGCATTATCTCTTAGTAGATGGGGTGCGGGAGGTTGCATCTACAAATAAACTATAGAATTCTGCCTGGTGACCAAATGGCTCACACCAGTGTGTGTGCCTGCCACTATGGCCCCCTTTTCAGTAGGCTCCACTCACTGCCTCTGGTCTTTCTTAGTAGACTTGCTAACCTCTTTTCTTCCTACAGTTTCCACTGTACTTTCAGTTCCACTCTCAGAACTTCACCACTACTCTCTCGTGGGCACATTGTCTGAACTCTGGCTCTTAAATGTCGAGGTTCCATGACTCAACAACTCTTGGATTCTTCACGTCTGTAAAATGAACTCTACAAGGATGAGGCCTACATCTTCTTCAAGTTTAAGCTGTATCTGAACCTTTTGAGATTATGGCTACCGAAGCTTCCAAGTGCCCTTTTGTGGAACCTTGTGAGTCAGATGTGAAATTCCTGCAAGCCAATTTCCTAGCCAGCCTTTTCTAGAAGATGCTGTAGGGCTGTCTTTCCAATGCTGAATCTTTCACATTTGTACCATTTAAGTCTTTCCTTTTAAGGGAAACTGAAAACATCTCATAGGCTTTTTGATCCTGATTTTCAGTATAAACCTGACTAAAAGCAGTGAGTAGCACCTATATTACAACCTGAACATTGAGCTAATCTAAAACTAATTTTATTAGATTTTTACCCACTGTACTTAACTTTAGTTTTTGGTAATGTCTCAGGACATGTTCAAAGAACAAGCAAATTTTTTTCTAGAGCATAATACACATGGCCTGGAGTCCAGCTGCCAATGGAATCTTCGTTCCCAGATGAAAGCTGTTAAGCCTAACTTTTAAACATATATCAGCATATTTTTTTTTGAGCTCTGACCAGTACCTCCCATTAAGTTGGGCTCATAGCATTTTATTCATTTTTTTAAAAGATTTTTATTTATGTATTTATTTTTTTCTGTATTTTAGGGAAGGGCGTACAGGGTAATCAGGGTCTTACTATTAGATTGGACTTGTAGTGATTCTCCTGTTTACAGCCTCCCAAGCCCTGGGATTACAGACCCGCGCTACCACTCCCAGTCTCATTCGCCATCTCAGCATGCCCCGGGGGCAGGGCCATACTCCAGGCCCAGGAGTTGAACCCGTGGCCATTGCTCCTACTTGCAGGCACTTTAATACACTGAGCTATTTGGCAGTGCTCTCATAGTATTTTATGATTGTTTATTCATATTGCAGTTCCAAACTTTTAAAAATTCTTGCCACAACCCAATTCCAAAGACTTCTGAACCATATAACCTACTAAGATTGCAGCACCAACCCCATTTCTCTGGTACATTTGTCCTTAGTTATTTTCTTCATTGCTTGGACAAAATACCTGACAGTAACTTCAAGGACAAATTTGTTTTGGTTAATGTTTCAGAGGCTTTAATTCTTGTGTGTTGGGCTACACAAAGGCAGGAGGGCCTGGTCAGAGAAAAGCTGATCATGTCATAGTAACCAGCAACCTGAGAGAACGAAGGAGCCAGAGAAAAATCTTTCCTTTCAGTCTCACTTCCAATTCCCCCTGTTTTGGACAGGCCCCACCTCCTAACATCTAGCTGTAGAGCTTGCATTCTTTAATCACTTTCTTTTTTAAAATTAACTTTATTGAGAAATAAATAGCAATGAGACAGTTTCAAAACAGGTTAGTAGGACAGTTACAATAGTTAATGCATCGCCTGTTGTAATCATCATAGTGGTTACAAGATGCAGATATGATATCCTGTCCAAATACTATTAGTTCGAAACTTTCTTCTCAATGAACTAAGAGAAAGAAGCAGTATATCTATGCTATTTTGTATATACAGATATATATTTTTTTCACTACAAAATTGTCCTTTATTCATGTCCCCTTTTTTGTTGACTTTTGTCAGATATGAGTATTCTGTTGCCATTCAAATATTGTAGCTGAATGAATTCAGCAAAGTAATCCAATATAATCCAGTAGTCCATAATAATAGTGTGTTATCCTTAGGACTGGCAATGTCTGAAGTTATTTACATGGGCCAAAAGTCCCACGTATAAGAATGAGGCTTTCAAGGGACCTCTATACGTGAACAATACATGATTTTCAGTTCAGGATATGGAAACCTAAAGGAAAGAAATGGCAAACTCCAAAATCTATTGCTAACAGCTACAGCCAACTTTAAAGAAAAGCAGGATTACTTAGATTGTCTGTCAAAGAGAGGTGACATGAAAGAACGATGGGACGATGAAGAGAAGGAGTGAACTTGCAGAGGTTTGGAATGCGGTCATCCTTGCGGAACTTGGGCACGGGCAGAGCACTCCGTTTCCTGAGATACCTGAAGAAAATCTTAACTTTGGTAATCAGTGCAATCCAGTTTCATGAAGAGATTAGTTGGCTTAGTGAGACTATGAGCACATTTTAAATGTGCATGCTCCTTTTTGTGTGTGAATTTACATTTTACTTTTTTTTCTTTGTACATTTTTATATAACTGCTCAAGAAATATTTCAAAATTAGGAAAAAGGACATGCAGCATACCTGATGAATGGAAATGCTTTAAAATTTTCTTGAATGTAAGATAAAGTCACAAGAATTTTGTCCTCTTTTGGCTCTAGTATTCCCAATATTTGATATGAACTCTTATCAACAGATAATTAAGTTATCACTTATAAAATTTGATTCCTTTATAATCTCTTAATCATTATCTTGTGATTTATTTATTCTGTTGTGATGGAATTTTTTTATTATAATTATTCTTTTTCTCTACATATATTTACAAAATGTTCTATTTATTTCTCTTGTACTTAATTATTCTTGAATCAACTTGTCATTCTAAACTTTTTCCCATCAAATTGACATTAAATAATTAATTATAGTCCCTAATTATTCTTATTATATTGAACTTAGTTTTATGTCTCATTTCTTCTGTCTGCATTTTATGATTTTCAATTTTTAATTTTTACACATTTCCTTTGAATCCTGGTTGGCTTCTGAATCTTAACTTTCATAAATTATATTTTCTGTTGTACAGTCTTTGTTGTTTTTGAAGTACACTGTCATGTCAATGAAGCAATCAAATTTTTTTCTCATTTAGTGTTGTCTGATTTCATTTGTTCCTGTGTCACATTTCCTCGCTCCATATGAATACACAAAATATTCTCCAAATTCTCAATTAGATTATGAATTGGAAAGCTTATGTTTTGTTGATAATGTTACTTTAATTCTGATGTGTGACTTCAAAATGTTCATTTTATTTTTACAATACACCTAATACATTTAAATAATTCTTATAAATATTCAGTAATAACTCTCTTCTTTTACATAATGCATCTTTTCACAGAGCTGCTAATTTTTTTCCCTTCTCCCCAGATCCTCAGTTAGAAACAAAGTTTCTGTTTGTTCTGTCTGCTCAAGAACTCAATGATCTGGTCATATTCAGTTTTGAAAATGTTCCCTGGGACCATATCTTGTCATTTTTCTGCACTGTCTGTAAAAAGTCACTCTCATCACTTCATTCAGATTATGGCTACCTTACTCCAGCTTTTGCAGTTTTGGAAGCTTTGGTGGCTCGGAAGGATCAGAAACATGACCTCAGTTCCCTCTTCTGTAACAATGACAAGACGGGCAGTGTGGTACTTCCTTAAGACACGTTGCAAGCACCCCTTAGAATAAGATTAGGCTGAACATTTGCCCTTTTTTTTTTAAATCTCACAACTTCATGAGGCACAAACATAATTTTCCCATTCTGTATATGATGAAGATGAGAGGTAAAGAATTGTTTTTTCTTCTAAAACCTTAAATTTATTGAGTGAAGAGTTTGTACTGAATCCAGATTCTTATCCAATATGCAAATTTACAATCCATTATTTAATTAAAATCCTGAAATTGAGGGTATGAGGATGTATTCTTTTCTGTTTTTGTCATAAAACAACGGAATTTCCTTAAATTTTATATTCTGTTAACCATTCTCATGGATTTCACAGAAGAGTGAAGACAAATTACCAAATTCATTCTAACAATGCAGGAATATTCGTGTTTTGCATTACTGAAGGTATAACTTTCAAACTATTTTATATGCAATTGATTTCAAAGATATTGAAAAGAAAATATCATTTAAAATATATAATATAAATACTGTATGAAGTCTGAAGGCTACTTAACACTTCACCTAAAGCATTTCAAACTTTTCACTGTGAAGTGTTATAATTGTATAGGATTAACTACTAGTAAGTGACAGCAGCACAGTTTTCAAAGGTCTTGAGACAGGTGGCTATTGACCATCATACAACCACTATACCACTAGGAGCTCATTTCATCTCAGGTGAATTTGAGCATTGCTAAATTTATAAAGCAGTTGTACAGAAACTCGTTTGTCAGTCAATGGACTGACAGGGTATCTTCACTGGAGTGTTTCAGAACAATAATTAATTAAAATTGTTAGCAAAGCAAGACATAATTACTGTAGATAAAAAGCTGGAAGATGAAGCAATATGACATGTAGTAAGCTGAAGGCTAAATGGACGAATGGATGTGTTTGCAGATATTTGAGTCAGAGCATTTATTTGATGTGATCATCAAAACTTACAGGAGTGTTTCATCCACCAGAAATTCTTAGCAAAAACTTCTCGAAGGAGTGATAGAAGTAGTATTGTCATAGGCGTTTGCAGAAACATAGTTGAGACAGAATGGTGTAATGACTTTAAGTTTATATCTAGGAGGTAAAAGTAAGAATGTCATTCATTTGCGTTTTGATGTGTGAACTTTCTATGACTACTGGATGTTTAAGTTTTACTTCAGTACCATTTCAACATGTACTAAAACCATGTCCTGGGCTGGGGATCAGCAGTCTAAGTGCCTGCCTGGAAAGTGCAAGGATCTGAGTTCAATCCCTGGTAGTACATGTTGTGCTGGCCCCCGAAACCCATACCTACCACGCTCGCCTACAAGCTCAGTGCTGGGGAAGCTAAGACAGGAGGATGGCTATGAGTCTGAGCTGCATAGAGAGACTCTGTACCAAATAATTTTTTTTTTTTAAAATCACAAACATTTAAATTCAGATGTAATTATAAGTAATCATATGCTGTATTTGTTTACTACCTTTATTTATGAAATTCTTTGAGTTGTATTTTTTGAAGGACCTGGCTTTATTATTTTTTAATTTTTAAAACTTTCTATTCATGTATTTATTTGGTACAGGTCCTCACTACGTAGCTCAGACTCATAGTGATCCTTCTGTCTCAGTCTCCCCAGCACTGGGATTACAGGGATGCACCACCACATCCGGTTTCCGTGGCCGACACCGTGCACCTGGGGTTCTGGGGTTGACAAGGCATATGATACCAGGGATCTAATTTTAGTCCTGAGCCAGCACTACACCTCCAAGCTATCTCCCCAGCCCTTGACTGCTAATATTTCAGGTACCTGTTGTATAAGTGCATTTCTACCCACTTAATGGGTTTTAGTCTAAAACTTGCTCACACTCACAAAGCTTGCTCATGTGTTGAGCATAAAGTGTTCTTATAAAATAAATACATTTGCAATTTTTGAATTCAGTGTTTTAAGGACACTTTACTTACAAAAAGTGTTTTCATTCTTTTATCCTATAGTAGTATACACATTTCATCCAAGCCATATAATTTTGGTCTATTTATGAGAAAAACTAATTGTCATTCAGAAATAAGGACTCTTCACACAGTCTAGCAGGATTATTTCTCATAAAGTGGGAGATAATTATGCTTGGAACATATTAGTCTTTGGACAGGGATAAGAGTTGCTAACATTTTTCGATGTTTAAGCGTAAGCATGTGTATTGTGTGATAACATATTTCTAGTCCAATACGTGAAAACACCTTCAAAATATTATCCTAAACCCAACTAAATGCTTTCTTTTTTCTTTTCTATTTTCTTTCTTTTTGCCAGATCAGCCCACCCTGAGGGCGGGGCTGGCTCGGCATGTGGTGCTGGGGATCCCCTTGGTCCCCTCACCTGGCTAAGCTTGCCTAAGCAGGCACCTTGATCACTGAGCTCTTTCGCCGGCCCGACACCTCTCTACCGACCTGAATTTCTTCCTGGCATTCATCGCGGGATCACCACGCTCTTGTTGCTCACTTGGCCAGCTTTCCATGGGTACTCTTGACCCTGGCCTGGTTTATCCTCACCTTATCCTTCCTGCGAGCAGCACAGTGAAACCTGACTGGTCGTGACACTCCATCATCGATCAGATACTTTTAAAACAATATTTAAGCTTCATATTTCTGTTTTAAGAAAGGTGAAATGGAATAAATTCAAATACTTCTACTGTTTAAATGATAAATTCCTTTTGATAAATCTATAATTATTTCTTCTTTTTGTTTTGATTAGTAGATCAATATTGCATAACTATTAAAATTTTCTTCTCAATTTCACTGCTAGGATTCTGTTTTCATATATATTCACTTTCAAGTGATCTTAAAAATTATATACACATACGTGTAAGATCCCAACTCAGTCTAATAGCAACCATGATTTAATAATTTTGGTGCATCAATTTCACTTTCCCGCTTTATTCTGCCTGCTGGATAACTCTGAATTTCTTATCAAAACAAGCAGCCTTTCTAAATTAACCTTGAGGCTGACGTACCAACACATACCTGTAAACCCAACACTTAGAAGGCTGAAACAGGAGGATCAGAGCAAGCTTGAGCCCAGTCTGGGCTGCATAGTGATTTGAAGGCCAGCCTGAACTTCATAGCAAGATCCTGTCTCCAAAGCTAACAAAGCAGTAGATAGATTTTACTTCGAGACCTATTATTTAAATACAAAGTCACTGTAAGCACAGAGATATTTACAGTGCAATATAGAGTTATCACACCTTGATGTTGGTTTACCTTATTAGCAAAAACAGTACATAGTTTTTGCTAAGCTAGATCCAAGATAGGGAGCTCTTGATAAATGTTCAGGGGAAACAAATACAATTCATTTGGTAAATATTTTATAACATATTATAGTATTTTTATTTTCTGTGTAGTAGAGTTTAAGACTGCATGTAAGAATGTAAAGAGAAGAAATAAAACTGAAAACCTTATAGTTTTGATATTTATGTTACCGATTTATACCAAAATATAAGACCTGGAAGTACGCAGAAAAACAAATTTGATGATTACATTCAAGATGCCCAGGAACTTTTCACATTCTGATGCAAATTATCCATGAACTGAATAAAAAACAAACTTAAGGAATACTCCCTGAATGTCCTTTCACTTCATATATATTTTTTATAAAAGAATCACATATACTTTAATTCTAAAATCAAGGGTTTTCTCTCTAGCACAAAAGTGAAACACATATGACCAGTGGTCCCACAAATGCCTTAGTTACCAGTGGAATATCACTGATATGTTCAGAGAGTTCCATACATATGGTGATTCCTTTCCTTTTCCTTTTATTCATTTCAGTAGTCATAAGTAGAGATGCTTTCCAGGCTGATGGTCTGGTTTCAGTTCTCTGGCTGCCAGGAAGCTGAATGATCTTTAGGAAGCTATTCGGGTTCTCTAAATTTGCATTTCCTCTGCCCTTTAGTGGGCCTAACTTGTTCTCAAAATCACATGGTCAAATAAAATTATGTTAGAAACAAAAAGGCATCACAGAAAGAGCTGCATGTGTGTTGATTCAGGAGTCACTGTACCATCCTTTGCAGAATTCTGACAATTTTAAAAAACTATTATTTTGTTTTATATGAAATGTATATAAGTAAAAATGTATGAAACTATGGATCTTAACTGGGCTTTTGTCCACTTCCTTTTCCTGTACTCAAAAGTTTGTCTCAGTTTAAGAATAGCTTTTGAATTCGTGTCCTGGGTAACTCAGTGGTACTGAAGTTGAAAACTAGGTAGTGTGTTTCCACCAATGCGCAGATTCTAGCAAATCAGAAACACATAAAAATTATTGTACACTTGATCTTAGCCAAAAGGCCATGAAGCAATAAAAATTACTTTACATAAAATAAGGGCTAAGATAGTTTTCTTGGAGTTTAGATACTGTGGGTTAGGCACAGTGACATTTGGCTTAACTCTTGTGATTAGGATTGTTCCTTAAAATCACAACCGTGTTGACTTGCCAGTACTTAGGTTTATTTTGCTGAGGCCTGTAAGGAAGATTTTCCAGGCAAAAGGTAATGGGAGAGCACAGACACTGAGGTGCGACTGTATTTCGTGCACATCAACCCACAGGCATTTCCTTACGTTGAAATAAAGGTGAAACAAGGCAACTCAAAAAGAAGGCTAGAAAGAAAGAGGGGTACAAAGTCACAAATGGACTTTGTCCCCACCTTTTGTCCTTTGTAAGTGGCAAAATAGTAAATTCAGAATCTACTTAAATTAGAGTCAGATGCCTGAGTAAGCAAGGCATTGTATGGAAATAGACCCAACTGGGACTGACAAAATGAATGATGGACCAATCATGATTAAAGTTATTATTCCTTGGTTGTTGCTCCAGATTAGTTTAATTCCCAATTACTTCCACTTTCTAGTATAAGAATATAAGGCACAATTTATCTAACCTCTAAAATAATTAGCTGCTGAATGTCATAGTGCACACCTATAATCCCAGCACAACACTTGATAGGCTGAGACAGGAGGATTGCAGTGCCTTTAAGGATTGCGTTGGCTATATGGTAAATTCCAGGCCAATCTGAAAAGCCTAACAAGACCCCATCTCAAAAACAAAACAAAGAAAAAGAATCAACTTCCCTATTTTACATTTGTATATGATGTTAATATTTTCAAGTTTGATTGGAATCCTATGGATAGTAAACACCCTAGTATATTGCATCCCTGGAGCCCTGGACCCAACCCCTGGCATAGAACACACATTAAATAAGTCCTGTTATTATATACATTATCTTTAAGCCTGTACTAAGGGAGTTTACTCATTCAGAAGTGATCAGAGTAGCTTAGATGAAAGTAATAAAGTTTGAAATAGAGCAAGAGAAATGGAAATATCTGAAACTTTGTGTCTAGCACATAGTAGAAATTTTGATATACTGAAACATGACGAATAGATACAAACGTAGGTATGTGATAACAATATAATGCCATTGTAAACATAAAATTTATTATATTAAAGTATAAATGTTGCATAACTATAACTCGACAGAAATATGTTTTTTTCCTGTAGTGAGTTGGATAGTTATGCGAGTATTTGAAAATTGTGGCCTAATTCTTTTTAATGAAACTAAGTTAAGGTTTAAAAGGTACAGTAAGTTGAAGTAAAAATGAATATTTAAACTGATATGATAGACTTAAAGTATGATGCAGCTAGATTAATAACATTTGAGAAAAGTTATGATCATTTAATCAAGACCTTTCTTCTTATATTTGAATGACACAATAACTTACAATGGACAGATGGCATAAGAACTTGGTTCTATACTCTTCGTGGAAAGGGGATGTTATAGAAAAGTACTAACAGGGTATTTCCCTGTGTGAATTTGCTGTTTCTTCAGTTATGCCTCAAAAGATATGACTTAATAAACCTACTTTACTCAAAAGAAGATGTACAAATAGCCAACAAATATATAAAAACTTGTTCAACATTGATAGCCCTCAAGGAAATGCAAATAAAACCTACATTGAGATAACATAGAAAATAGTCTAGTAAGAATGACTATTATCAAAAAATCTAACAGGTATTGGTCTGGATATGAAGATAGGGGATCTTTGTAGTTGAAATAACAATTATTAGAATATTAACAAATCTAACAGTCCTTTAGATTTAAAAAAAATGACACAAATACACATAAATACTATTGTGCTTTAACAGGCAGGTGCTTCTGCTACTGAGATATATTCCTGCCAAGTATAGGTTTTAGTTTTTAGTCTTCCCATTTAGTTAACATGAAGTTACTTTTTATTTTGTCTTGGTTTGGTTTGGTTTTTTAATAGTAAACTATTCAATGTAGATGAGGACACAGGAACTTATGCTTTACATTATCATACTTATATTTAGTCATCTGTTCAATCAAGTGCAATGTCATTCTAACAAGGCAATATAAGTTGCTGGTAGAAACCCATTAGAGAACTTAAGATTAAAGTAGATCAGAGCATTTGGATGCCTTCATTGAGACCTTCAGTAACTTATTTCATTGTTAATAAAAGCACACTTAAGTACTTAAAAAATAAAAGAATGAAATGATGTCTTTTACAACAACATAGATGGAACTAGACATTATTGTGTTATGTGAAAAAAAACAAGGGACAGGAAGACAACTATCCCACAATCTGACTCATACGTAGAAGAAAACAATGTTACTAGCATAGAAGTTGAGTGTGGAAAGGAAATTATTAAAGGTCAGAAGGTAGAGGAAAGAAGATATAATAGGAAAAGATTGAACAAGAGCTACTGAGTCAGAGTTAGTACTAAAAGTCTTGGTGTGTTATTGCCCGGGAAGGTGAACACAGACTACAAATAATGACATATACTGTGCCCTTCAGAAAGATAAGAATAAAAAGGGATTTCAAATGTTTTTAGCAAAATTAAAAAATTGACATGTTTTATGGGAACAGATATGTTTAAGGCTGAAGCCCTACATGATGTGCATAAATACTACAATATCTCATGATACCCTATAAACATGAGCAATCGCATTTTAATTTAGCAGTTAAAACGAACTTTATATTTAACATTTTGCTTCTACAATTCCAATTCCATTATTCTGGGTACTTTTCCTCTCACTTTTTCCACAGATCAAATTTTGAGTTCACTAGATATATATGTTCCCAATATAGTGAAGCATAGAATTCATTCAAAAACATTGCAAGAGTTCATTATTTTAAAGCAATATTAAGTGAAGTGAGATATGCTTTTCAGTGTTCTACTTAATTCTTTTGGGACAATGTCTTTCACTGAAAACTTTAAAAGCATATTCTAGCGATGCACAGATGGCTCAAAAATATGCAAATTGATAATATAATCCATAAAAAACAAAGCTACAACCATCCCAATAGATGCAGAAAATGCCTTTGATAAAATCCAATATCCACTCATGCTAACAATTCTGAAGAAAAAGGGTATATAATAACTTTATCTCAATCAGGGAAAAACCATGATGCTAGTCACATTGTTAAGAAATTAAATCAGGAAAAGCTTAAAGATTTCCCTCTAAAATATGGAACAACACAAGAAGTCTACTCTCAACACTCCTGTTCAATATTCCTTGAAATATTAGCCCCAGCAATAAGACAAGAGAAAGCAATAAAGGGTTGATTATGGAAAAGGAAAGAATAATAGTATTATTATTTGTAGATGACATGAACTTCAAAGCTCAAAACTTTCACTGAGGATTCCTAGAATTCTTAGCCAGATTGAACCAGTGGCAGAACACATAAAAAACAATAGTATTCTTCTTCATCAATTATGAACTGATTAAGAAAGAAATTAAGAAAACAATACCATCTATAATAGGACCAAGAAAGATTAAATATTTAGGAATTAACCTATCCAAGGAACTGAAAGTACTCTAGAATGAAAATTATAGCATTCTTAAATGAAAGATTGAAGAGGATAAGAAAAAATAGAAAGATATTCCCTTTCCTAGGAGGGCAGAACAAATATATTTAAAAAGTTGTATTTCCAAAACTTACACTATACAGGTTTAATACTGTACCAACAGCTATCCTCACAGATCTAGAGAAAAAAAAATAGAGGCCCCTAATAGAAGAACAATAACAAGAGTAAAGCAGGAAGCATCAAAATTCTAGATTTGAAGCTACATTACAAAGACTCAGTGATAAAAACAGCATGATACTGGTATGAAAGCCAGGTGTGCAGATCAAAGGAATCAGAATAGAGAAAGCAAAAAAGAAAAGAAAAAAGAAAAAAAAGCTCAGATACATTCAGCTATTTGGTGTTTTACAAAAGAGCCAAACATGTACACTAGGAAAAAGGACAACCTCAAGTAGTAGTGCTAGGAAACTGGTCGCCCACAGGCAGAGACTGAGTCTAGAGCCAAATATTTGACTAAATACTAAGCTGAAATCAAAACAGACCAAAGACCTAAATGTTAAAACAGAACACATAATCTGGAATATAACATAGGTAAAATTCTTTTGCTTTTTTTTTTTTTTTTTTTTTTGGCAGTACTGGGGATTGAACTCAGGGCCCTGTGCTTGCTAGGCAAGTGCTTATTCTACTGAGCCATCTCCCCAGCCCAACATCGTTAAATTCTTGAAGACATAATCATAGGCAAGGATTTTTTGACCAGAATTCCAATGGCATAAGAAATGATACCAGAATTAAATAAATAGGATCATATGAAATTACAAATTGTCTTCACAATTAAGGAAACAGCTGAGTGAAGAGAAAATGTACAGAATTTGAAAAAAAATAAGGCAGCTACTCCTCAGCCTGGGGACCAAAATCTAGAATATGTGAAGAGATTAAAAAATTAGATTTCCCCCCCAAATAAAAGAATCAATCAAAAGAGGCACTTGAGTTGAATAAACACTTCATAGAAAAGCAAGTGCAAATGGCCAATAAATGCACAACAAAATAGTCAATATTGCTAATCATTAGAAAAATGAAAATTGATACAACACTAACATTCTATCTTACTCCTGAAAGAATGATCATTATCACTAAATTAAATGATATCAAATGCTAAAAGGGCTGCAGGGGAAAAAACTCTTCTACATTTTTGTAGACATTTAAGCTAGTATAATTACTGTGGAAAGCAGTATGGAGATTCCTCAAAAATCCAAAGTTATAAAATCCTCGAACATGCCTGTATTTGGCAACTACTTTGAAGATAATAATAAGTAATATAACAACCATTCTTTTTTTTTTTTTTAAGAAAAGGTCTACAGGATATTCAGAGTGTCACTACTAGCTAGGACTCCTAGTGATCCGCTTGTTTACAGCCTCTCAAGAGCTGGTATTACAGGCATGTGCCACCATACCCAGTCTCAATTGCTATCTCAGTGCGCCCCTGGGGGCGGGGCCGGCATATCAGGCCCAGGGATCAGACCCCTTGCCCTTGAGCCTGCTTGCTGGTACTTTAATCCATTGACCTATTTGGCCAGCCCAACAAACATTCTTAATTTGAAATTCTGTATCATTTTTACTTTTTGTTCTCTTAAAAAATCAAAAAGCTAAAACTAGAAATTCCAATTGACTCAGCTATTCTTGGTATCTTTACAAAAGAGTTAAAGGTGTCATTTTACAGTGACACTTGCATACTCATATTTATAGATATAATTGCTAACTATTGGAAGCAGCCAAGATGTCCATCAACAGATGAATAGATTGAAACCGTATTTATATATAATAGAGTAGCACTGTGCCATGAAGTCAATCATAGGAAATCAAATACGCCTTGAAACCATGATGTCTGGTTCAATAAATCACATACCCAGGATGAATTCATATGGTTTCTTTTATATGAAAACCTAAAATATAAATAAAGAGGACAATAAAAGACAATAGGAAGTGGGAATATAGGTCATCTTGAATTAGAAAGAGCATCAAGAAATGGAAGGGAGGGAAAGCAGATGAAGTAGGAAATGAAATGTGCTATGTACATGTATTGGCTCCCCACAAGGAGACAGTCTTCATATAATGTGTACATGTGCTAGCAAAAGAATGTAAAAACAAAAACCTGTCTGAAACTCTGAATGTCTGAATTGAGCTAGTATAAACATTCTATAATTATTTGGCTAAAAATTGATTATAGATTCATAAGTAAAGTCATATCATAGAGATAGAAAATTACAGATCTCTCAATAAGGAGTTTGTGAAAGTGTTTCTAAAACCATGACATGTTAGGTGGGCCTAGACACAGGAGAATTTGAACAGGGAAGTGGACAGAGAGAGCATTTGACAGGCTGGCATAGCAAAAGTTCCTAAGAAGACCAAGTTCTGGCATAGCGTTTAGGAGTTAGTGATACCAAAGTCAGGAGAATGGCATGAAAGCTACACTGCTCGTATCAACTTGTCTTTAAGCTTTAAAACCAGTGCTAAAAGAGCATTGGTCTTTATCTTTAAATGCACAGGGCTAGGGAAATCATTAGAAAAATGAACATTAGCATAGCACTGACATTATTCACATTATATTAACTTGGTGGGCTGGGAAGTTAGCACACTGGTTTAAGCACTTGTCTGGCATACACAAGGATCGGGGTTCAATCCCTGGTTACTGCAAGGCGTGCCTGTAATCCCAGGGCTGAGGAGGGTGAGACAGGAGGATCACTATTAGTCTGAGCTGTGTAGATAGACCCTGTACCAAATAAATAAATAAATAAATGATAAAAATAAAAGAAAAAGAAAAAGCACAAAGAGTAGTGCTTATTCTCTTTTGTATAGGAAAATGGCCCTCCTTAGAGTACTATGCAAGTGGAAGTTTTCTGCTGAATAACATACGCACACACGCATACACACACACATTCCAGACAAAAAATCAAAGAGCTTGGTGTGAACAGAGTATAATGATTACCATGACTGTGAAACCTAAACCAAATAACATGATCAAGTGATATATTTTATTACACAATCAATATTGAACATTTCAAAATTATTTAAATTAAAATTAGAATTTTTGCCATAAAAGAAAATGTCAAAAATGCTACCATCTTGGGAGATTTTCCTCTGATTACAAAGTAGATTATGAAGCATCATTGTTGTAACAATACCAAAGCTTTCATTCTTTGACCATGAATAGATTGAAAGGAGTGTCAATTAGAGGACACTAGCGCAGCGATGGCCATACATATTGTCAATTTTTGTGTTTGTTTTCAACATTTGTATGTTATTATTTTGGAAAAATAAATTACCTAGACTTCACTGTTGATGGAGAGACACTATTGCATGTTGAGATAAAAGCATTTTCTTATATGAACAAATTAAAAACTAATACATGTTTATTTTTTAAGAGAAACCCAACTTCTCCTTTTGTTTGACTACTGCAAAAAGTCTATTTCCTGAAAATACTAGAAAACATTTAAGAATGATCCCTCTGATCAGAGTGGAACTAGTTCAGAACAATTAAATTTCATTTTCATGGTCCCTGAATAAAAGTTGGATTTGTGAATAAAGTACACTCCTGTTAAACCAATATTTTTTCATCCATTTATGTATCTATCAAAATTAAAATAACTATATGAAGGATATAGATAGATAGATAGATAGATAATTTCCATGTGTGCATGTGAGTGTGTGTGTGTGTGTGTGTATGTGTGTGTTTTCTGGTTGTCTGAAAATAGAGTAGTTTTTTTCCCCAAGGGAGGAGGAGACCAAAAAAAGTATATTGAAGCCAAAATCCTTATTTGCTGCGAAAATTGCAAATGTTTGCCTGGAGCAAATATGTGAAAATTTGCAATTTGTTGTAGGTGTGGAATTTTGCTATTTTTCACAGTGGAGGAACTGTTCGTTGTAGTTTGCTTTTTTTCTCCCGAGATGTGTGAATTCTCAGAGAAATTCTGAGATTTATGCATCTTGATGCCAAAGATGGCAAGGTGAACAATTACTTTCAACAATAACTGAGGGATCAGCTGTGTAAGTCAATGAAATACTCTTTTTTATTGTTTTACTTTTTCCCCCAAAGTTGAATGTTTAGGAGGAATCTTAATTTGGTTTGAGATTTTTGTCTAGAACATTGTTTTATATTAGTGTACTATAACACTATAATTCAGTGAAACATGGATATTTGAATAAAAGTTAGGTAAAGTGTATACATCAAAAATAATTCAAGCTCTTAAGACATTTAATGAACAATTTAAGTATTGATGTTAAGACTGTGAGAGTAACTAAGGCTTAATGGGCCTTAGCTGTTAGCAGCCTAACTACCTTGGAACCCCTCGATGAAAGGTAAGCAAAAATAGACTCAGACATGGTAAAACAAAAACCATTTCCTTAAAACTATTTAAAATTTATCAAACTATATCATGAAAAATTTTTTAACTATTTAACTATGTAAAATACCATTCACCTAGAACTAAAGTTGTGCAAGTCTTCCAAGAATGTAAAATTAGCTAATTGTTAAATAAATAAAGCAAAAAGAAAAGTAATTGTGGTGTTTTGAAATATAACACTCGTTGCCCCCATTTCCCAATGCACATGCAGACTCCCCGCAGTCAGGGACTCTCAGGAGTGAGGAGTGTCTGCATGCTGACGAGGTCACTGAGCTGAGCTAGCTTTAGGTAGCGTCAGGTGGGTGCTGGGCTTAGGAAAGAACACTGTAGGAGTTCAGATATTCACTTCTAGCCTCCAATCTCCTGGGAAGCGGGAATGGGTTGAAGTTTATGTTGATCACACATTGCCAATAATTTCATCAATCATTCCTGTTTAATGAAACATCCATGAAATCCCTAGAATATCCAGTTCTAGACTTACCTTTGTAGCCCTCTGAGGCTCTAGTCTTACTTTTCCATCCAGCGCTGGAAGCGTCCACACATTCCTAGAGATTCATTTGTTGTAGGCAGTCTAGACCCCATCCGCTGTTTCCCATCCCTCATGCTATGTATCACTTCCACTTGCTTATTTATCTGTAAAATTTGTGCTATTAGTTAAAATGAACATGTAAATGTTAAGCCAAATGTTTCCCTCAGGTATTTGAAAGACTTCTTTAAAAAAATTCACTGAATTCAGGCAGATGGTTAAAGAAACTCCATTGTATAATCCCTTAGTCAGAAACATAGGTCATAATTTATATATGTGATTGACATCTGTAAGTGGCAGGCTATCTTATGGAATCTGATGCTATCCTAAAGTAGTTAGTAGGATTAAATTGAAGTAAAAGACTAGGCTGTAGAAATTAATCAGTAGGGAGAGTTTCTGATGCATTTTTAGTGCCAAAAAGTCATAGAAGTACTGGGGGATGAGTAGAGACTAGGATAGGATGAAACTAGTTTTATCATCGCTATATCTTTATTTTTTTCCAATACCCTATGGTATTTCTGGTCAATGCAATGGTACGACTTTCTTGTGCCTTGTATCTGTGGTGTGCATTAGCGCAGAATGAAATGGGGGAGGGGGAAGGAGGGAAAGAGGAGGGAGAAAGATTGGAATTAGCTTTGCTTTACATTATATGATGTGTGTGCAAATGAACCGTTGAGAGAGGAGGCTGCACCATTGTTCTTTCTCTCTCCTCCTTTACATGAGCATTAACTTCTGGCCCAGTTCTCATGTCATCAGTGACACCTACATTTCAAGCTATAAAATCATAGATCAATCGCTCTCTCTCTCTCTCTCTCTCTCTCCTTTTCTTCCTTAACATGTGACTAATTGAAGCCACATATTTCTTTGAGGAAATAAGATTCTTGTCTATGTAGGAAAGAATACTAGAATGTATTTTTCAGTTATCCAATTAATGCACTCAATCAAATGTGTGGCTTAATTAATAATAAAATAGTATATGAATAAGATTCTAAAAATCTAGGTTATCATTAAATTATGGTATAGATACTGTTCGAATTTCCCAGTATGAAAATTACTAGAAATTGAATAACATCACAATGGATGTTTTGATCTCACCTATATTCCTTTGCATAGGTGCATAAAGTGGTTTTCTTTGTTTAGTTATTATAACTTTCTAAGCTTTTCTTAATATCAGATAACTTTAGCATGGGCACCTGATTTTTCTCATGTATTTTGGAGGCCTGTAGTATATATTTCTCTGTGTATGTACAAAATCCAGTATTGAATGACTCTAAGCATATGTGAACAAGGCAAAACTTGGCAGAGAGATGAACAAGGGGCATCATTTATTTGGAAATATGTTACTGATTTATCCCTTTAAAAATAGCAATGTAATAAAACACAACTGAAAAGTCAAATCAAAATGAATTTTAAGATTTGTAAAACTACATGCACTACAGAATAACTTAATGCTCATAAAACAATATAAAATAGTCTTCCATTTCAAAAAGCAAAAATCACAATTACAGGTTTATTATTGTAGTTTTCACAGTGAAGAATAGTTTTTGAAGTTTAAATCTTTAGTGAAATTCATCTACACATCCCTCTGTCAGCTAAGCTTTTTACTTGCCAATAAGCACCAAGGAATGTCTCCTTTCTGTGTCTAGACCATGTTGCTGCCTCTTTTTTCTTATCTGCCCAATTAGCTTTATAGGCCTTAGCTATCACCAGCCTAACTACCTTGGAGCCCCTAGATGAAAGGTCCTTACCCTAGGCTGTTTCTATTCATCAAGAATCGAGCAAAACTTCGGTTTGAATAGTTTCCTATGAAACACCTCCCACTCAACTGATTTGTGGTCCCTAATGAACCATAAGCTGATGGACAATTATTCATTTGGTTGAGGCCCATGGAACATTTAAAGGGTACTCGGGATCTCACAAGGTTACATGTGTGAATTTCATTTAAGTTTAGATACAATTTTTTGACAGGAGCAAGAAATATAACAAGACTCACATGGAACCACCGTGAAAGGGCAACATTGACTTGAAATCTCAAGTTCTCTGTGATTGGTGTTCAGATAAACCAAAAATAATAAGGGTGACAATTTCTACATTTAGAAAAACAGCACTGAGTTGCATGAAATAGAAACTTTCTCATTTTAAATGGCTACATAACTACTCTGGTGCATGAAAAATATGAAGAGACTGCACTTTTTAAGACCTTTGCCGAGATGCTTTTTCTTTAAACTTTACAAAAGGCTTAGACTCATACTTCCCTTGAAATCTAAACATCTAAAATAAAACATAGCAGTAAACCACTTACTTTCTTAAAATAAATCAGAACAAGTATATAGTTAGGTAAATTAGTGATTTAAAAAATGCCAATTAAGCTTAACAAACACATCTTGGCACCCTTTCCATGAGCACCTCTTAAATGCCTCCCCACAATTCATTATCAAGTAACAACATGATCAGAAATCTTTCTATGACATGAAGATGAAGGTTTAGTAATTGAAGACATAAATAGAAAACTGTAATGCCTTGTATACTTTAGCATCATCTTATTTGTCATTTATCTATGTCTAAATTTGAAACACAATGATGGACATGGATCAAAACCAGAAGCAGCACCTTTTAAATGTATAGCAAATCCCACAAAGCACCAGTTTATATCCCCAGCGGGCCATGGATTCAAACTGTGTCCAGGAGCAGTGCACACTAAAGACTAAAGACTCAAAAGATGTGTGTAGTTTCATCACAGGTAATAAGAATATTTTTGTTATTGTTATCATTGTCTGAAGTCTTTATTTTTCAAATTTAGAAATAAAGACTTTAATTTTAAAAGTATTTGCATTGCCTGCGGGATGAAATTTAGAATTATTTCCGTGTAAAAGACTTACTAAAATAAAATTTCTTCTTCTTTTTTTGGCCAACTCAGCCCACCCTGAGGGCATGGCTGGTATGGCATATGGTGCCAGGGATTGAACTGCGGTCTCCTGCGACTGCCTAACCTTGCCTAAGCAGGTGCTTTAGACAGATGAACTATCTCGATGGCTCCAAAATAAAATTTATTATTAGTAAATAAATTGCAAAATAAATCAGAAGTTCACTAAAATATCTCAACCCTACTTTCTAACACAATAAAATGCTAGAAGTAAATACTGTGAGCACCACGGTGGTAATTAGCTTTGAAGTCGCTAGTGGAGGGCCACAGAGGAAAATGGTAATCTATGTATAGTGTGCCTAGAGAGAGTCATCTAGAAAGAAAAATTTCTCTCAGGCTTTCACCAAGAGCAAAACTGGTCAAGCAATAGCCGTGACTCATCCAGATGGCTGACAATGACAAAAGATCTACAAGGTGCTGTACATGGTTCCAGTGTAAATCTTGAGGGGATTTTATTGACCTTGTCAGATACAAAAGCTATGTTTTTAGGTATATAGATCTTGCTTTAACTTGGTCTTAGCCATACAGCAGAAAAAGAGATATAAAAAGTAATGTCCTATTAATATGCTGAGCTGTGAAAGGCTCAAGTCAACAACTTCTGACAAATGCCAGTTCTGCTGATAACCCACTACTATTATGGACTGTTGGACTATATTGGGTTTTTTGCTGAATTCAAGTGCCTACAATCTCTAGACTGGTTTCAAGTATGCAAAGGTCCTTTAAAGACTTCTCCAAATACCACTTCTCTAACAGCAACGGAACAACCATCTCTGAAAAACAAAACAGATAAGGAGGATATGTTGAGAGCCACAAAGCTAGAAAATTGATCAAATATATGTAGGTGGAACTTGACCCAGTGCCTAAAACAAACAAGTTACCTCACTCCTGAGATGAACATCCTGTCTAGTTAAGTGATGCTATCAGTTGCTAAGCAACCTAGTGTCATGCATTACTAATTTCACAAAAGTGCATATGAAAGACAGTATTCTTGTCAAAAAAAGTGGGGAAAGAAAATAAATAATAAATAAATAAGTATATGTATACACAAGACAGTGAGGATAGATAGACAGCTACTTTCTCTTAATTCACTGAGAATAAATGTTTGTACTAATATGGTTTA
>NDGM011059055.1:0-12972 GCA_002564305.1 Octomys mimax
TTCGCCAAGCTTGTTCCAAGTAGGTGCTTTAGACCACTGAGCCATCTCACCAGCCCCTCTCTCTCTCTCTCTTTGTGTTTCTCTTTTCATCACTGGTGGTAAAATTCCATGCCTATCCCAGCTCTATTTTTTTTAGCCACTGAGTCTCCAAGTCACTGAGTTTCTTTTCAACCACTCATCAGTTTTTCTACCACCTTATGCCCCGTCTTATCAATGCAGAATGAAAGGACTGTCTCAGAGCACAGACTTACAGTTTGCTGGTGATTAAGTCAGTTCGATAGGCACATAGTAAAGTTCTTCTCCAAGGTCCGCAGTCTCATGTTCTTATTACAGCCCACAGTCTTCTGAGCACACAGATGTTCTGACCCATGCAGATGTTATGAGCCCCGTTTTGCTGATGAGGTCACTAACCATTAAAGAGATTAAATGATTTTGTCAGTCATACAATTAGAAAACATAGGAAACAGCACTTACACTCTGGTTCTGATTCCAGACTTCTTTCCTCTTGCCTCTTCAAACAAAGCTCAGAAATGTTTTCTTTTTTGGTAAAGTATGGAGTCTAAAATGATACCTGGCTAGCCAGATAGCTCAGCAGACTAAAGCACCTGCTTAGGCAAGCACAGGAGACTGAGGTTCGATCCCCATGCTGTGCGCAGCCTGCTTCTGAGGTGTGCTGAGATGGCGAATGAGACTGGGGCATGGTAGCATGTGCCTGTAATCCCAGCGCTTGAGAGGCTGAAAACAGGAGGGTCATTACGGGTCTGATCTGTGTAGTGAAACACTGTAGACCCTGTCCTAAATACATAAACAAAAAGAGAAAAAAAGTGATATCTGGTCAAAAGTTGAAATGGAGTTAAAAGTCCCAGGAATCTGTTAAGAAGTAATACAGTGAACAGAGGAAGGAGGACTGGCCAGGTAAGAAAAGTTCCCGGATTTAGTGTGTAGGGGGCAGGGAGGGAGTAAAAGGAAAACCTAGGACCTGAAGACCCATGGGGGGTAATCTAGAGTAGATTACCACACTTCCAGGCCTCACCACCAGCTCTGTGGTGAGTCGTGGAGTCAGGCTTCCCTGAAGCATGTGGCCTTGCCTTAGTATCCTGGCGGAGCCTACGTGTCCCTCCCTCGGATGAATGGAGAAAGCAAATGTGTATTTGCATGCAGTGGCACACTACTCTGCTGTAAAGAAGGACAAACTTGAGTCATTTGTGAGTAAGTGGATGCCTGTAAAGGCCATAATATTAAGTGTAATAAATCAGTTCAAAAGTTTAAATACTGTATGATTTCTCTTCTAGGAGAAACCCAACATATAACTGAAGAGAAAAACAAAAGCCAGACGACATAAAATGAGATCCTACTGAAGTGGGTACTGGATCAAGAGAAGGAGGAAGAGGGAAGAGGGGTGGGAGGAACAAAGTTGTGAGCACCAGCTCCCCAAGAGGAGTGGGAACATTAGGTGCTGACAAGGCATCCTAATCTCTATCTCTATCTCTATCTCTATCTCTATCTCTATCTCTATCTCTATCTCTATCTCTATCTATCTATCTATCATCTATCTATCATCTATCTATATATATTTAAAACTGAAGTTGATTCTCTAGCCGCTACTGGTTCTATTTTCCATGAGAACACTTCAATAGGAACTTCTATTCACATATAAGTGATGGGAGTAAGTCGCAGCATTAAAGGACTCAGAAATCCTGAAGCAAAGCACAAGCCGCCCTTTTGCAGGTTGACGCAGACTGTCACCGTCCTGGGATATCCCAGAGCATAGCTCAGTTCTGAGGGGTGTAAAGTTTTACACACATTTTAACCTCTTTTTCTTAGAAAATTGTGCTCCCCTCAAAGCCCGCATGGCCCGAGTCGCTTTATGAATTTGTCCTCCTTCTCCGAGAACCTCAGCTGGCTCTGTTCAATGATTATTTTGAACAATCATCAGAATATGAGAAAAATATTTCCTTATGAGTCATATAATTCTATTTTAGTGCCTTGTAAGCAAGTTTGTACATGAAACATGGAAATGAAAAACAGCTGGGCTCAAAGACTTGCGAGTGAGAAACTTTCTTTAGTAATCTAGAAGTTTACAGAATCTGCAAAATGGCTGAGAATTATTTTGTTCAAAAGCAGACTTCTGAGAAGCAAATCTAATTTCAACATCAACGTTACTTAAAATATAAAAATATTTGCTATTATTGCTAAGATTCTCAAACAAGAAGACTTGATTCATAGTTAGGCTTTGGATAAATCAAAGAACAGGTTAATGATTACTGGAAATAAAATTACTAAAATAAAATTTAAAAAGGTAATTTTATAGGATATTAGTAAAGTAGTACCTATATTTGTAACATAAGTATTTCTGAGCATTCCATTTAAAAGGCACAGCAGTTGGAAATTATAATTTTAATAAAAGTAATAAAGGCTACAGTTACAAAAATTATAATGAAATTTGTACTGTATGTTTATACAACTGAGCTTAGAAGAATATTAATATTGTCATATGCTAGCAACAGCTTATGGACAGTCCATTTAAAAGAAAATTGACCTATCATATGGAACAAGTAGTACTCAGTTTGCAAAAGTTTTTTCCTTGTATCTTTACAAATAAATATATTCTTCCTAAATTATTCAGCTAGAAATGGACTCAATTATCTTGAAATGGTTTTAAATACTACATGGAAGTTGATTTGTCCAATATGCTGAATTTTTAATTATATTATTTGCTTTTTAAATTGTATGTTTATGTTTTCCCATCCAGAATTTAAAAGATATAATTGCTCAAGACCTCAGTGTATTCTTAGCAGCAATCTATTGCTAGTCTGTAATTTTTATTCATGGTGTATTATAGAAATTCCTGTGAATGTGTTGCTATTGTCACCAGAATTAGCATTATGACATCACCAATTGTGCTCAGCCTGTTTGGAGGTCACATATATATAGTTCAGCAACAAAAGTATATTTCCAAATGATAATAACGCTCTGACCTACAGTTTCGCAATTTCTAAAGAAAAATAAATAACACAACTTACGCAAAATGTGATTTTTAATATTACCTGTCAAATCCCTGTGCTCCATTACCATGTTGAATCCCCAGTAATCCACATGTATTTAATTTTTTTCCTCTAGTTTCTTTCTATTCAATCTTTTATTACGAAAATTAATGTGGTTAAACTTTACTGAGATAGCACCTTCTCGTTTTGTGTGAAGAGAAAGAGAGATAGGTCTGTTATGGCAACCCTCTCTGAGTAAATACATATGTACCAATGAATATAATACATATAAATACTAATTATGCATAAATTTACACTATTTACTCATAAATAGACTAATAGTACATACAGATATACTAATTATTCGTAAATATAGAGGAATAGTCACATCTGTAAAACTCATCCCAATTTAACAGTTTTACAAAATGTTCAGCTATTAAGTGAGAAAACCTTTTGGGGTGTTGATCATTTTAAGCACGTACTTTGAGATGTCCCTTCATGGCAATGACATCTCTCTCAGTGTTTTCTTCTGAGCCTATATTCCCTTATATGTTTTTATGACAAAGGCATAGAGGTTTGAAACCCATATAGACTTTCAGCAGAGTTCTGTAGTGCATTCATTCTTGGAATTCTTTCTCGCCACTCACATGCATCTTGATGTCACCAGCTCCGCGGTTGACATCTGTCCTCTTGCCCTTTGGGTCCCCCCCCCTTGCAGGCTGGAGGTCAGGGTTCCTACTGTTGAGACCTGCAGATTTGTCTGTGCAGAGATGCAGTCGTGCTTCAAAATTTATAACTGCCATTGTAATGACCAAGTCTGGGGTTTTGAAAGTCTTCCATGGATAACCAAGGATAACACAAGAAAGTAAAGGTCGGGGGAGACCAACTTCCATTGAACATTTTTCCAAGGTTATGACATAAAAGTTATAGGTCACCCATGTTAAGCAACATTCCTAAATTTGAACTAAATTTTTTAAATGAAAATAATTGTGTTTCTTATGTAGACTCAGGTTAATCTTGTGTAACTATAAATACCCAAACATTGTGCATTTGATTTTATTCTCTTTTTTTCTTTTCTTTTTCTTCTGGTATTGAGCATGCAGCCCAGAGGTGTAGTAGCACTGAACTGTATCTAATTATTAAATACATGCTCAGCATATTGACTTGATGTCTGTATAAATTTGGAAAATTTGACAAAGATGCACTAAAAATTTTATATATGTAAGTAGACTCCTATGAAGATGCTGCAATGTTTACGTAGCCACGGGATGACTTGAAGATGCTTTGGATAACTTTTTAAATCTGCCTAAATAAATCCTTTACTATCATATACTGATAAATATTTCTTCACATCAAGAATGATGTGCAATTTCATAGTTCTTCATATGGATTATACTTTAGTGAACTATCCCAATATTTTATATGCAGGTTAGCTTCATATTATAAATATCACTACAATAGGATATTTGAATGTGATAAAAATAACACTAGCTGGCCTAGCATTGTTCCAATCACAGGTAAATACAAAAACTCGTTTAATCATCAGAACAGCCCGATGAACACAATTATCCTTATTGTACAGAAGAGTAAATCTGAGATTAAAACCATAGAGATAAAAATTGCAGAAATAAAATTTTGATTAATTCAATTTCTCATGGAAGACTACCTAACATTGTGTCATAGCATGCTACTAGAAGCTTCACTGCCATTTTTACAATGTCTTTTTCCTTAAAAGAAATTCCTAGAAGTCAAATTTTTGGAACACACTGTAAGAAAAGTTATTTTCTAAAGAATTTACTATACTGGAAATAACATTTCCTTAACATCGTTCCAATTTTCAAACTCATAAGAAAGCTATAAAAATTGCCTTTCCAAACTCACTCATAAAATTTACTAATTCTCAATTTTAAAATAACTCAAATTTTAAAAAAGATAGTATGTCATCATCTTCTACTTTCAATTTTTAGTTACAATGACTTTTATGAAATGTTTATACTTTGCATTTTACCCCTAATTCTCTCTTCCTGGTTAGGTTCTTGGCCAGCAAGAACATATTTTATTTATAATATGATGAAAGTTTTTTGCATTGAAGAAACATAATTCCCACCAGGTTTGGGATAGTTTTCCTTGAATTTTTGTTGTCATAACATCAAATTTTAAATATTTATAATAATAATTTTATTTTTAAATAAATGGTATGTTTTGCAAGTGATTTTTTGGCTACTTTAAGGGAAAGTGTGTTTTATAGTAGTTGAATCTATAGCAATGATTAATGTTAATGAAGAATATTCCAAATCATATATATTTTTTTAAAAGTCTAAAAGTATATGTTTTTCTGCTTAGGCAGATGCAGGGACTGGGGTTCAATCTCCTGCATGCCGTACTGGGCCCACTCCCAGGGCTCACTGAGATGGCAACCAAGACTGGGCCTGGTGGTACATGCCTGTAATCCCAGCGCTTGGCAGGCTGAAAACAGGAGGATCACTATGAGTCCAATCTGTATAGTGAGACCCTGTAGACCCTGCACTAAATACATAAATAATAATAATAATAAAATATAATTCACAAGTTATGCTTTTTATGACATTGTCATCTCTCTACATACATTCAGTTACATATTTAGTAGTCAAAAAATATATGCTTTCCAGGAACATGTGAAAGTTATTTATTTATTTATTATTACAGTACAGAAGACTGAACCTAGGGCCTTGCACATACTAAGCAAGTACTTTACCATTAAACCATATCCCCAGCACAGAGGCTAGGTTTTTACATTACCTAAATCCAAGTTACTAGAAATAATAAAAAGATCAACACGATTTTAAATAACTTTATATAGAGAAAACTAAATACAGAGTTAGTTTTAGAGATATGTTAGAGTCTCGATAAAATTTTTATATTTCACTTTCATTACGTCTCATTTCCAAATTGGAATCAACTGGTAGAATTGCTCAAACTCTGGCAATTATTCCTATATGAAAAATATGATATTTTTTTCTGAAAGTCCTCTATAAATACAAAATGATAACGAAAAGTGGAAGTGACTGAGTTTTATTTTAGAGGAAAAAGAATTACTTTTGGCACTATCTTATACAATTTTGAAGCACAATTTTGAAAATTGTGAAACTCACAGATAATATACAAAATGTGAAATTTCCATATGGGATAGACATAGGGTACAGAAATAATGACATTTCCGGATTTTTTTGAAATAATGTTTTAATTGGCATAGTTTCTATTTTCTCCTTCTTGTTAAAGGTCATATAACACATTTTATTTTTTATTACTGTTATGGTTATGTTTACACTTTTATATGAAACCAATAATTGCTACTTGAGTATTTTTTCAGTTTTCTATCTGAAAGGATTCAGTACTCAGTACTCCACCCAATTCCTATTTCTACCATCTCAGTGTAATTTCTATAGCTCTGAGCTCTGTATACTGACTTACTTTTAACTGGTTTGCCATGAAAATGATTGTGAGTGTGAGTGTGTGTGTGTGTGTGTGTGTGTACAGTACTGAATGTACTGAACTTCTTTGACACATACAATCACCTACCTGCTGCTGTTATGCTGGAAGAGAATTTGCTAAGGGAAACTCAACAGAAACTTTCTATTTCTTGCCGGTCGAAGTTCTGTGGCCCTCTTGCTGGACGGATCTCATTTCCCTGGGTAGTAGGAGGCTGCCCCTTTCCGTCTCACCACCAATTACAAGTGACAGTAAGCCCCGAAATGCCTATTGTTGTCTGCCACTCTTCTCCAGTAAATAGTAAGTTTCATAAAACCACAGATGGCATTATTTTTTCATTTAAAGTTTTCTTTTATTACATATTTGAATGTAATTTGTATTCTGCTAATTCTTTTCTCTTCCAAGCCACCAATCATGTGTGGCCCAGATGTCCTTTATTAGCATATTTTTAAAGTGTGTAATGGTTTAATTAGTTGGTATTTTCCTTTTGTTATGTGTTTTAGCTCAAACCTATGCAAGTACTTTGACACCCCTGCCAGGCATGTTTGTCTGTCTGTCTTTCTTTCTTTCCTTTTTTCTTTCTCTCTTTCTTTCTTTCCTCTTTCTTTTTCTTTCTTTCTTTTCTTTCTTGATACCTTTAATACATTTAATTCATTTTCATTTCTTCCCTGTGTTTTGCTCTTAAGTTTTTCATTTGTATTAGTTACGATTTTCTGCTTTCATAAAACTTACCTTTCATCTTTCATTCATATTTTGATATCATAAAAAGAACAGAATGAGCTTATTTTCCAGAGCACACAACTGTTATGGATTGGTGGATCTTGGAGCAGTGGATTCCAGATACTTTTTTTAAAATTTTTTTTAAACAAGTATTTTCTTTCTTGCTTTCTTTCTTTTCTTTTCTTTGAGTTTTTGGGGTTTTTTTAATGGTACCGGGGATTGAACTGAGGCCCTTGTGCTTCTCAGGGAAGCACTTATTCTACTGAGCCATCTCCCTGGCCCCGGGTTCCAGATTCTTGATCAGAAAATTGAGTGGAACATTTAGAGGTAATAAGGGCAAGATTGTTAAATATGCAAGTGAAAGTGAGCTCCGTAGGGTGGGAGTAAGCCAGTAAGAAGAACTTACAGCCCCAACAGGAGCAGACCCTGGGTCTCTGAAGGGGCTAGAATAATGGAAGGCCCAACCCTGGGCTGACCAGAGTCATGGTTCCACAGGCTATGTGAATTGCACAGAGCCTGCATGGGGGAGGGGGGAGAATTCTAGAACATACTATGTTGTAGACACAGTGTCTTAGTGTGAAAGCCTGGCAGGGTGTGTGTGTGTTTGGGGGGGGGGAGTCAAAACTACAGTGCAAATGAGATTAGACACAGGCCTGCTCATGTACTTTTGCTTTTGTGGGCACCTGTGTTTTGTGGAGTCAGATGACTGTATCTGTTGGTTTTCTGATGTTTGATAGTTATCTATAATTTGTCTGATTTCTGGATTCTTGCTCCATTGTTGCCTGGTACTTTCTTCTCTTTGCTTAACTCCTACTTCCTCTCCTCTTCTTGTTTCTCTTTTAAAACTTACCATAATTTCTCATGCAACCCTCTCTCTTGCCCTTCAAGGGCCTTAGGACTCATAGAAATTCTTATTTAGTGCTGTCTCTCTGTTTCATGGTATGGATAGCCACCCTCCGCCTTTGCTTCATTTAAAAAAATTTCTTTGATCCAGGAAATAAAGCGTTAAAGCAAAAGATCAATACTAGTTTGCTTTTTTAGTTAGCTTCCTTCCCTACTTAACCATTGGGAACTCAGTTTCTTTTTGGATATCTCACAGAAAACCTGGGATCAATAAGGAACTGAACTAATTGTTTTTAAAGGAAGTATGAATATATTGCCTTTCAGTCAGATAATATTAGTTTTGGGGAAACTATTGATTTGGGAAATGACACACATGGCTGAAGGTTAGAATTCACTGCATCAGCTCTCAGCAGCTACTCACTGAATCCCTGGCTTTGGTGTATTTTTTATATATTTTTTATTTTTTAAAAAAAGTACAAAGTAGTATTAAAACAGAAAAAATTACAAGTGACACAGAATTTCACTTAACAAAGTAATATGCATTTCACAGTATTTTTGTAATGTATAGTATTTATTGTCTTCCAACCAGCTATTCATATTACCAGATATATGCATGCAAAATTAGAAGAAGAAAGGTATAAGAAATTAAGAAAAAAATCAATTAAAAAAAGGAGACAAAACAAATTAGACATTTTCTTCTCCTTTTTATAGACCAGCAGAAATCCACAGTACAGTTGTCCAAGCATCGTGCTTACACTGGCTTTGGTTCTGCAAGAGCACACAACAGCTTGAGGTTTGAGGTTCTGGCTTTCTTTGATGTCACCAAAGAGATCTACTTTACATTCTTTTGTAGTTTTCAGTGACATTTGAAGGAGAAAAGTACAGTAAGGGCACCTTTCTTCCCTCCACTTTAGTGCACTTTGCTCAATATATTTTACTTTGACTATTATAATGTACAAATAAACACCTACATTTTCTTTTTCGTACTTAGTACCAGGTCTACAGGGTCTCACTACATAGATGGGACTGGTAGTGACCCTCCTGTTTTCAGCTTCTCAAGTGCTGGGATTGCAGGCTGTGTCACCACACCCAGCTCAATCTCGTCTCAGTGTGCCCTGTGGGTAGGGCCAGCATGGCACAAACACCTACATTTTCATCACATACAAATATTTAACCAATATTCTATTACTGGTTATATGTGATGTAATTATTTAAAAGAGAGAAGAAAGAATTTTGACTGTTTTTGCAACACAAATTGGTAATTATTTAAGGATATAGGCAGGTTTAAATTGATTTGAATATTATATAACATAAACATGTATCAAAATATCCCACCGTAACCTGTACATGTGCAGCTTATATGTGTCAATCAAAATTAAAATTAAAATGTTTAAATTAATTTGTGTAACAGAGAACTATTGAATGGGCTTCCTTTGCCTATTCTACTGGCATGTTAATATTGGACTTTATGTTTTGACAAGCCATTTCTGGTTCTTCAATGTTTTTGTTTCGTATTGGTTTTGTGGATCTGTTTCAAATTTCCAACCAATGATATCTTGAATGCCTCTCTGCAGCTATGGTTATTGGGAATTGAACAGATATTAACTTTTTCCTTTATCTCTCCTCTCAATTCTCAGTAAAAATACAGTCTTGTCAGTTTAATTAGGCTAGTTTAGTTTCATTCATTTAATTTGGAATTTGAGAACTAGATTATGATTAGTAATTTAACAGTGCAGTATATAAGATTATGCACTTCAGTCATTTATACTGATTTTTTTATGTATTTAGTACAAGGACTTCAGGGTCTTGCTACACAGATCGGGCTCATAGTGGTCAGACGTGCGCCACCATGCCCAGTCTCGTTCGCGAATGCCCCGGAGGTGGAGCAGGCACTATACTGATGTTTTAAATCTATTTGCAATTGTTTCTTGTTTGAGTAGATTCAGTGTTGTCCAATTTTAAAAAGATTTTTTTTATTCTGGTATTAATTTTACATGTTCTTTAGTTTATGAATTATAAATTAATAAATGTTTTGCCTGTTGTACTTAAAAAAGAAAACTTGCCAAAATATTAGTTTTTTGTGGCAACTCTATCTAAACTCTGTTTAGATAAATGTTAATTTTTGTCTGCACTTGTGCACAAAGTTAGAGTGTGGCTTCATTTTAGTCCCTTGGTAAGTAGTGTGTGTGTGTGTGTGTGTGTGTGTGTGTATGTGTGTGTGTGTGATGTTTTAAGAAAATTTTCTTTGGCCACATCATGCATTCAGTGAAGATCTCTCTTCTATAGCATAATGGGACCCCCCTACTCTAACTTATTCCTCAGCTTGTTAAATATTTGGATGTGAGCAATTATAGAGACAATGCAGCTCAAAACTATGAATTACTGACAAATATTGCTAAATTTAACTTTTTCTTATGATTTACTTATGTGAGCAGTGCATTGCAGAAGGTGTTTTATTATTGCCAGCTCACTTCTACTTCTTTTCTAGATCATTTTTTAATTATATTTCTAGACAAGTCTCAGTGTCTATAGAGTATACAGCAATAAACTACATATTTCCTTTCACTAAACTCTAAATAGAATTTAGCATCTGCTTCAGTGATAAATATAAGTGATAAATGTAAGCTTGAAAAGATCAGAGTATAACTATGAACTTGTCATTTATGGAAATCAGAGATGTTATAAATATTTTAAGTAAAATTTTGCCCTGAACAACACTTTGAAATTATAGCAAACAAAAACATACTGTTCATATTTTTACTTGTAGTATAAGCTTTTCAGTTACTCTTCTCTCATTGCTAGAACAAAATATCTGACACCCAAAATGAAGAAGGAAAGGTTTATTTAGCTCAGAGTTACTGGAAAGTTCAGTTCATACTCAGCTGGCTCCAAGGCAGAGCGGCACAGGGCAGAGAGCAACCTTTCATGGTGGTGGCAAAAAGCAAGAGCAAAATGGAGAAGTAGCAGCAACAGTATGTACAGAAAGTCTGTCTCTCTAGATCTCTTATGTTACATTCAGGCTATGCACCCCAGGCTGGGTGTAGCACTCACATGCATAATCCCCGAAGTACTCAGACCATAATTCCAGCAGTACTCAGACCCATAATCTCAGTAGATCATGAGTTAATCACAGACTGTAGAACTGTATGTCAGTGACCACATGTAGCTTTGAGGGGACAAATTCAAAAAACCATAACCATTAATAAGAAAACACATTATTTTATATCATGTTTTTCTTAAATTTTTAATAAACACATTTCAAAGTCATTGATTTCCTTAGAAATTTTTAGTCATTTTTTTTAATGAATACAGAAATCAGTATTTTGAGATATAGTTTGTAAGCTCCATTAGATGAGTAAAGGCATCAATCCTTACCAAATAAGGTAAAGGTTTCCTGATGTGGTGGATGCAGAAAAGAGAAGGAATTCTTCTTACTTGAAAATGTTTCACCCACTTAGCAGAGTCCAGGAGGGTGAGAAGAGCCACTGCCTCCACTGATTCTGAAACTCAGCTTTGTACTTTATTTTTTTGGTTTCTTTTGCAAGACGTGAAATTAGGTTTTTCTTAATTTCTATAGAGTCAGTAATTCATTCATCTCTTACAGACTTTGTTCTTGGTCATCTAGCTTGTCTCCAATGGTTTAATAGCAAGAATTTATTCATTCCATATTAAAAGATGTTAGCATGTTAGCTACCAGTTGAGTTAGAAATCATGGTCCTGTTTTTCAAGTCTAAAAACTTTTTATAGGTTAGTAATGGTATTTTGGAATAAATTTAATTGATTTTATGATTGGAAAAATGTTCTCTTCAGGTGCATATTTCCACCTTTTTCTAGCTTGTTCATAATTTTATTTTTATTTCTTTGTGTATTATTTTAATTTTATAATTAAGTGCTAAGAAACTGAGTACTTATCCTGAAATATGGTGTGATTATCAAGTATATGTTTGATAAGTAGCCAAATTTTTGACACCTTAGTAGAAATATATATGTGTTCTCTATTAATTTATGTTTAATTATATTATTTCTGATCATTATTATACTCCAAATGCCAAAACCAATAAAATCAATATGGACAATAGTAAGCTCTGTAACAGACCTGAATTAATGAGAGTATTTTCATTAAAAATTTTAAAAGTGCTTTGGTAATAAATTTTCTTACTTTTAAAGATTGTATTGGCCTCTTGTGACAATACTTCAAAAAAAAAAAAAAAGGTGAAAATCTTATTTTTTATAAGGCTCCAGGACTCAAGTACAAAATAGAAAAGTGTGAGTGTTTTGTTGGGGATAATTCCTGTGATAGGTCAGGGAGGGGGACCAGGTATTGGCAAGAAATTTTTCAAATCTGTGAAAGGATTCATAGGAAGGAGGAGTGGGTAGGAAGCTGCCCCAAGCTATGGTGTCCCACTAGGAAAGCTTGACCAGCCAAGTGTGGAACTCTAGGACAAGGGCTGTGCACAAGCGGATGGTTCCTCATGTACCACCTCTCTCACACTTACATTATCTGTATGGTTTCTAGAAAAGTCATGACTTCCATTTGAGAGCTCAGTTAGATCGTGAAAGTGCCCACAGATGAAGATTCTCACCTAACTTTCCACTTCACGGTAGCCTCCTCTATGAGCAAGGTTTGTGTGTCACACCCTTAGGACTGTGCCAGTCACCAGTGACAAACCAAGGGCAAGGGAGAAACACTAGCGAGAACCCAAGCATTCATTCCCACTCTGAGAGAGTGGCAAGAAATAGTTATTGAACAAAGGAGATCATAACCATTAATTCACACTTTTGATATTATACATGAATTCCTAATTATATTAAAAACCCAACTTGGTTTATCTACCAAAAGTTATGCTTACATTACGCAATTGAAGCTTACATATATGATATCACCATCTCTGTTTAATATAATTCTCAAGACACTAGAGCAGTAAGACAAGAAAAAGAAGTAAAAGAGATATGGATA